>BQNB010123723.1:0-12404 GCA_026074375.1 Tanacetum coccineum
TACGACCCGGGAATATCTCTTCCGGAATCTTTTTATCATTGATTCTATCTTGTGTATTTTATCCTTTTGTGGAATTTGACCTTTTGCCTTGGTCAAGGGCATTCGGTTAGGATCTGTATTAGGGTTGCTATATAAGTATATACTATACCACGAACCAATAGCTCTCCATATCGTGTTTTATATTACTAGACCAATAGGATCACAAATAACGTTCTATCTTTACATTTAAATTATGAGCTTAGTTGGACCGGTAGGTGACCCGTAATGTTTCAGCAATCATGTTCTTAATTAATTGGTAAAGACTCGAATAGTGGACTACCAGTATATAAAACCCAATGGGCTAGGGTTTTAACAAGATCACCCTAGATAGATTATAATTAAACTAAAGGATGCTTTATGCGGATGCATTAATTGTGACATGATTAATCGTGTCTAGGTCTTAGGATGATGTCCCGCCTAAGTCTTAAGAATGATGTGCCGCTTCGAGATAAGTAAATCATTACACTAAAACAAACAAACCAATACTGAACTGGATTTAATATAGCTAATACAGTTTTCTATCATTTAGCTTGTACCGCTTTTCTATCTTTTAGTTTTCTTCTTTCGTGTTTATTGTGTATTGAATTGATATTTGTCACCACTAAACATGTGCCAGTCTCTTAGGCTGAAAACCCTCCATATCCGTTAGAAGCGTATATAGCATAGGTTTAAAAGTAATTAGAATTAACTTAAATAGAAGTAATTAAAATACTGATAGATTATAAGGTTAACGACCTCGCTCTTAGTGTTCGACACCCTACTTACTGTGAAACTCCACCCGATCGGGTACACTGCTCGTTAAAGTGTTGTTTTAGGATAAGTCAGCTAAATATAAATTTAAAACTTGGTAATCAATAAATTGACCCTACACAACAGCACATTAAGTTTTTGGCACCGTTGCCGGGGAGTGAAAAAGTTTAACCTTTAATTTTATTATTTTTTCTAACTATTAGTTTAGATTAATTTAATTAGTGTAATTCTATTTGTAATTTAATTGTGTGATTTAATCGTGTGTTTAAATTCCTGCTTATTTAATTACTTTCATAAAGTACTCTACCTTGTAGTTCTTTCTTTGTTTCTGATTTCCAGCATAGGTTTATCATGGATGATCCAAACATCACTATGGAAGAATACATCAAACTCGAAGAAGAAAAAGCTCGAAGAGAAGGTCGAACATTTGATTGGCAAACTGCCAGGTACGGCAAGACAGAATATTATGAAA
The DNA here is from genome assembly GCA_026074375.1 of Tanacetum coccineum. Lineage (NCBI taxonomy): Eukaryota > Viridiplantae > Streptophyta > Magnoliopsida > Asterales > Asteraceae > Tanacetum > Tanacetum coccineum. The sequence continues at coordinate 1,262 of BQNB010123723.1, forward strand.
ATGAGGACCATAGCTTCATGGACCTCGAAACAGAATACCCTGCTATAGTCTTTGACGATATATCCAATGTAGCATTCTCACGTGAACCTACGGTAAGTCCTCTTGACAATAACGAAATTGACTTTAACATTTCATTTGACGAATCCGACGATGAAGATTACATGGTAGTTTTTTATGAAAATTAATTTTCTTGTAAAATAATTTATGTCGATAATTTAGAAACGGATTCGGAAAATGAAAATGATAAAGTCAACATGCTGTCATCGCCGTCACCAGAACCTACAATTGGTTACTTTGACGATTTAGACTTCTTAAAAGACTTTGAGAATGAATTGCCAGCCATCGTTTATAATGATCTAAAGTCTAAATCTGACCTACTAAATGAACCCTCTGTAAGTTCTCAGCATATCGATAAATTTGAAACGTCATTATCCAAATATGATGAAAAAGAACAAAATGTTTTATACCTTAATGACTCATTTCCTCTAAACGTAATTTTTTCTAATAATCCAAAAACGATCAAGGACAATGACGACAATATCGATATAACACAACTTTCTAGAAGTAACGTATTAAACATTGATGCTAAAAGATCAAACGAACTTCCGAGAATAAATCACGACAAAACCAATAAAGTTTTCAACGAGAAATTTTTTATCATGACATTGGATGCTGATATCGTGAGTTGGAATTATTTTAACAACTGGATGCCATTAAATCTCATCAAAAATTTATATGTGCCATTTGGCATCCCGCTCGACCCTAAACGGTATTACAAGGATGGTACTCAGACATGAATATTGCGGAGGCCAAGGTACGTTTTTCTTTACTTTATTAAAATCTTTGAGAAATTGCCCCCCGTAAATGAATACGGCGTATCATGGTAACATATATAAGCCGTATCAACCATTTTTAATCACTTTGACTAAGTCAACAAATAATGTCTAATACGGCGTATTGGACAATTCCCAATACGGCGTATTCAGCGTGAGTATAAAAACCTAGCTAATACGTCGGATTCCTTTTCACATACACTTTTCACTCTTAATTTAAAACAAACATTACCGCGCCTCTTTGATTCGGATCATCTTCCCTAGTTTGTTCGTATCACTTAATCCTAATCGTAAGGTACGTTTATCCTACTCTTTTTCTTTTTCGAATATAATTAGGGTTAGGGTTTGATTTGAATTAGTATTTTTTCCGTATGACTATTTTATGCCCCCTCCTTTAGAATACTGAAACTTGTTATATTGGACTGTTAAAAGCATTAGGTCGAACGGGTAAAACTGGGGAAAACTCAAACATTTTTTGCTCTATTTATGCGATACGGCGTATTCATTTTCAATGAATACGTCGTATCAAAGATTTTTCCCCAAAATATCCCTATACGACATATCCATTATTCTGGATACGGCGTATAGGTTGTGATCCCCTTTATACGGCGTATTCACCTACCAATATGCTATATCTTCACTAATAATACCCATACGGAGTATTCATATGCCCTACACGCAGTATCTTCATTAAAAATCCTTATACAGCGTATGTTATCCTCCCAATACGCCGTATCAACCTCATAAACATTAACTATTGAAAAATTGTTTACGTGTGCACTAACTCGATATTTCTTGCAGATATGGCACCATTACCACACCGTAACCTAAGACACCCATGGCTCTTATACCAGGTTGGTGGATATGATGAGGGGATTGTACACAGTTACGAGCAGAGGCTCGAGACGATATAGGGTAGGCCGGTTAACTGGGTACATATGTTAGATTTTGTTGGGTTGACAGATGGTATGAGGCAGACTCTTAAGGATAGGTTGAGTATGATGTATGCTGGGGATGATGAGGAGGCATTGTTTACTAGTCATGCGTGGAGGAGGTTGTTTGAGGTTAGGGGACCGTTAGTTAGAGAGTTTATACTGGAGTTTTTGAGCACTTGTAGGATGAGTGATACTAAGATGGGGCTTGATGTTGCTGATACACTATGTTTTTAGCTTGATGGAGCTAGAAGGAGGATGACTTGGAAGCAGTTTATTCTGGCGTTGGGTTTGCATTCTGAGGAGGAAATGGCAGAGCCTGGGTTTGGAGCTTATTGGTCTGGTAGTGAGAGAGTGATCCTCGACAAGGGGGGTCTAAGGGATTACTGGATAGAGATATTGTCCGACATGGACTTCTTAGGGCCCGCTCCTTCCTATGTTCACATTAGAGACCCTATAAGGAGACTATGCCACAGGATGATTGCATGTAGCATTTTTGGTCGAGCACAAGGGGCAGAGAAGGTGACTGGGTCGACCTCTTCTATTTACGGACCATGGACCGCCGGACTGCTAATGTCCCATATCTGCTAGCATAGTATTTGTTTCATCATGCTGAGGGGAGGAAGAGTGAAGCTCGGTTGTCTAGAGGTCACTTCATTGGGCGTATAGTGGCTCATTTTGGTTTAGTTGGTGATCAGGGGTTGAGAGGTTTGTCAATGGTTGTCAGCGAGCTTCCAGTTATAGATTTACACGAGCTTGACATGCTTAACATCTGTGCGAGGTTTGGTGATATGTGGCCTTGGGTAGCCCCAAGACCAGAGAGGCAGCAGGCTGCTACGGCTGGTGCCCTTGGAGCCGCTGAGGGTGCTCCTGCAGCTGACGAGGGTGCTCAAGCTGTTCTAGCACCCGTGTAGGCACCTCAGCCGCTACCACCCGCTCCTCAGCCCCGGACTATGTCACGGAGGATCAATAGGCTTGAGGAGGAGGTACGCAAGATGCGACAAATCGTTGTGGGCTTATGAGGAGTTGTTGAGAGCTCTATCACCGAGCATACCAGAGTCTCCACCTGGTTGATCAGCTGTATGACGCAGCTTATAGATGCTAGTAGTCGTACTTATCAGGCATTTGATAGCACCCTAGTCGGTAGCTCGCGGCTGTCCTATGAGAGATGTGTCAGACCCAGATAGGCGAGGCCAGCACCTCCACAGCTCCTTAGACTGATGACCAGCCCGACCCTTGATCCCTTCTCTTCTACTCTTTTGATTATTATCTTTTGTGGACTTATTCTGTACAATGATTTATGAAACTTTATCTTTTTATATATTATTATGATATGATTTTGGTTTGCTTGTGTGTGATAGAATCAAGTCTGGCAGTAAGTTCAGCAACATAGCTCATTGGTTGATTACAAGCTCAAGATTTCAAAACCCTTACATGGAAAAGTAAATGAAGAATGAAAAGGAAAAATTCGAACTTAACGACTAGCTGAAAAAAAGTCCTTCTGGGGAGACAACCCAGTCATTTTTAAATTGTTTGAACTATTTTTAATTTGTTTGTACGAGCCTGTCTTCCCAGACACTCCATACGGCGTATCGAACCCCTCTGGATATGGCATATGGATGCGTCTGGATGTTATCAGTCTGTAATTTAATTTTAGCACTTTAAATATTTTAATTGTTTTTATAGGAACCATACGGCGTATCCTAGGGTTTAGGATACGGCGTATTGATCCCTGTACAGTTGTGTGTTTAATTGTTTTCCTGCATTGTATATCCGAGATAGGAATTACACTTTTGTCTTATAATCTTTTATGCAGGACCTTGCTATCAGGAAATCAACGATATGGTATACTCTGAAAAAGACGTGTGTTGAAACTCGTACGAAGCTTTCTGAAGCCTCGTCAACACACTTTGCTCAAAGAACTCAAATTGGAGAATCATCCCGAGCAACATATCAGGGGAGTTCCTCGTTTTAATTCTATTTCCCATTTTCTTTATTGTTTTATCTATACATTGAGGACGTTGTATAAACTAAGTGGGGGGATGGAGAATTAGAATGCCTACTTGTCCTTTATTTTACAAATAACATGGTAATGTGCTTAAATTATGCCAGATTTAAAAAAATTTCTAGCATAACTTTTATAAAAATTACTCCCTCCGTCCCATATTAAGTGTCCAGGTTGACTTTTTTGAGTCTTTGTTCTACAACTTTGACCTTAACTAATTCTTTTTATGTTATATAATACTTGATGCAAAATATATAAATGGATTGAGTTTTAAATGTATTTTTCATTGGTATAATTTTCATCAAGTATTGTAACTATAGATTTAGTGGAGAAAACATTTTAAACTGGTAAATTTCTAGGAATACACAACAAAGCCTAATGTGTAAAAGTAACTAACTACAATGGTTAGTTTAATCCCCGTATAACCCTTTGGCTTCACTCTCACTTATAGAGTAGATCCCTAGAAAAACCTGTTGAGCCTTTTCCTGTTCTTTTTCTCACCATATGTCTATTTTCGTTACACCTTTACACCTTAAGCCTACTCTGTAGATTAAGCCTATTTTAATCAAGTTGCTAGTTGCTTTTGTGTAAAGTCTTATATTTCCTGTGTCAAAGTGAAATTTTCTATCTCTGTTATGATCGGGAATTTGCACAATGCAATGGGAAAATATGTAGCTCGTGTATTTTTCTATTTTCGCGATTATGTATTATGGAGCTGAGAAGAAGTATTAAAAAGGAAATTCATGATGTGAAGACGGAAATTCGCACCTGAGGTTTATGTTATGTGTAAAAAAAATGGAAAAATAGAAAATGCAACAAAAAAGATAAGGAAGTTTAAACGACTCATATAGAGGTCGTTCTCTTATCTCGTGCTGTTGATCTATGAAGTAACACTCTCCAACCCATATTCCGTTGCGACCCATTTTGGGGGTGTTACATTTCATGTCGATATCTTTTATATTCCAAAAAAAGAAAATATAGCATGTTGATAACATATGTAGATGGATGGACTTGGGCCAAAAACAGCCCTCTAATAGGCTTGCATAATGGAGATTAGGAGTATATACAATGCGTTACTTGAAATAATGAAATAATAAAAACAAAATTATAAAAATTAAAAAAAATTAAAAAAACAATAAAAAAATTAGGGGGTGTGTGAATCCTATTTTGATGGTGTGTGAACCCGTAATGCCTTATTTTAAAGTAGGGTGGTGATGATATGTCCAATAAAAATGGTGTCTTGCTGTGCGCGTTTATAAGGTAGGATAATGTGAATTGGCATTTTTGTTAGGACCATCTTTAGACATATGAAAGTTTTTTTTAAATACCCTTACCCACCCGGCTTTGCATAATTTTTGCGACAAGGTAAAAAATAAAAAAACACTAATCGATCTTTAACCCTCACGTCTTCTCACTCACTTCCTAATCATCGTATATGTTCTTGTATACGATTAACCTTTTGTTTGATCTTTTCCAAGGTTCATATCAACTTTAGATAAGTTACTTTAAACACTTGGGTCTATCATTAGGGTTCTCTTTACATTCGCTAGTTAAGGTTTGGATTTCATTGAAATTTATTACCTCTATTGCTGGATTAATTGTTGTGATAAGGTGCTTACCATTCTAAACGATATTAAGGTTTTGTTTTGTTTCTGCTATATTTTTGGTTACGATTCAAATCCTATTGGGTTTGGTGTCGTTACTATTTTGGTGCTTTGTTGATTGATATTGGTCCTAAAGTGTGGTTGCAATGGGTCTGTTCTTGAGATTAAATATATGTATTTGGTTATTGCATTGTGCTTTGATGACATCAAATAACGTCACAATTATACCATCATTTATTCCAAATAAGTTAACCACTTTTGTATACTTATTTCAAGAATGTGTACTCAATTGTTTAAAAGTGTTATTTGCAGTAATTGAGGAGTGATTTGTGAAGACATGATAAAAGGCGCATATTTTGGAGCTAAAACGAAGACATTTGAAGATTACCACATTCTGACCAATACGCCATATCTAGGAAAAGAGATATGGCGTATCAGCGCCAAGTCTTCATAAGAAAACGCGTATTCACATTCCCACTACGGACGGATAGACTTCTTTATACGCAGTAACCATGAAGATAATGTTTCAAGAGAATATGGAAAATATTATATTTTCGGAATGTATATTATACTGATCTTAAAATTTGTACGCACTCCAAGGGATACACCCCAATACACCGTATTGGCCCAGCCCAATACGACGTATCCAGCATTTTTTAGAGGTTATAAATAGAAGACTCAAAAATGAGTTTTCAGTCTGCAATATCATATTCCTTATACCATACTCACAAAAGACAAATTTCTAAAAGAGAAGAAGAGCTACTAAGGTCAAGCATCGATCACGAATCCATAGAAGACATCGTGTAATTTTTACTCTCTTAATCGTTGATTTTAATTGGTTGATTACGCTTGTATAATTACAATGATTGTAGGCTAATACCCTCGAGTATTAACCATCTTAATGAAAGTTCAATATTTGGTTTGTTTTAAAAATCAATTTCTTAATTAATCGTTGATTGTTTAAATATGTTTATCACCTTAATATGTCAAGGTGCTTGAATATGCGACCTATCATTCAACTGGGTCTAGTGATACCTAAAAAGTAATCTAGATACTGGGATAGCTCTCCATATCGTGTTTTATATTACTGGACCAATAGGATCACAAATAACGTTCTATCTTTACCTTTGAATTATGAGCTTAGTTAGACCGGTAGGTGACCCGTAATGTTTTAACAATCATGTTCTTAATTAATTGGTAAAGACTCGAATAGTGGACTACCAGTATATAAAACACCGTCAAGCAATAAGTGGGTAAAGTCCTGATGGGCTAGGGTTTTAACAGGATCACCACTGCTTTGATTCCCTAAGATAGGTTATAATTAAACTAAAGGATGCTTTATGTGGATGCATTAATTATGACAGGATTAATTATGTCTAGGTCTTAGGATGATGTCCCTCCTAAGTCTTAAGAATGATATGCCGCTTCGAGATAAGTAAATCATTGCACTAAAACAAATAAACCAGCGTTGAGCTTGATTTAATATGGCTAATACAGTTTTCTATCATTTGGCTTGTACCGCTTTTCTATCTTTTGATTTTCTTCTTTTGCGTTTATTGTGTATTGAATTGATATTTGTTACCACTAAACCTGTGCCAGTCTCTCAGGCTGAAAACCCCCCATATCTGTTAGAAGCGTATATAGCATAGGTTTAACAAATAATTAGAATTAACATAACTATAGTAATTAAAATACTGATAAATTATAAGGTTAACAACATCGCTCTTAGTGTTCGACACCCTACTTACCACGAAACTCCACCCGACTGGGTACACTGCCCGTTAAAGTGTTGTTTTTGGTTGAGTCGGCAAAATATAAATTTAAAACTTGAATCATAAAAATATACACCACAACGACAGCACATCAAGTTTTTGGCGCCACTATCGGGGAGTGAAAAAGTTTAACCTTTAATTTTATTAGTATTTCTAACCATTAGTTTAGATTAATTAGTGTAATTCTATAAATAATTTAATTGTAAAGTACTCTGCCTTATAGTTCATTTTTTTGTTTCTAAATTCCAGCATAGGTATATCATGGATGATCCAAACATCACTATGGAAGAATACATCAGACTCGAAGAAGAAAAAGCTCGAAGACAAGGTAGAACATTTAATTGGCTGACAGGTCCAGGAAGATGGAATATTAACAAAATGAGGAGACAGCTTCACAGATTTCAAAACTGAATACTCAGCTATAGTCTTGGACGATGCGGCATTATCATGTGAACCTACGGTAAATCCTTTTGACAGTAACGAAATTGATTAAAAATATCATTCGACGAATCCGACGAAGAAGATTACATGGTATTTTTGACGAAAATTCATTTTCTTGTAAAATAATTTATGTCGATAATTTAAAAACGGATTCTAAAGATGAGATTGATAAAGTCAACTTGCCATCATCTCTGTCACCAGAACCTACGTTTGGTTACATTGATGATTTAGACTTCTTTAAAGACTTTGAGAATGAATTTGGTTGAGAACTGTTTTAAGCTTACTAGGATCAAAAATAACATAGTATGTAGATATGCAGTGAAATTTAAATAAAAGAACAATGTTATTGAACAAGGTTTTACATTCATACAAGCCCTAATTCTATATAATCAGTATAGAACGGTTACCTAACTGTAACAGGATCAAAGAAACCTTTGATCTTAGAGGTAAACCACACTAGATGTCTATATCACACCTATAGGATACACACACATGAATTGTTGGGAATTATTGATTTGATGATACAAAAGAACTTGCTCAAAAGGATAAAGAATGAAACAAAAGGATCAAAATCGATAATATAGAATTCTACAAAAGATGGAGGATTCTAAAAGATTTGCTTAAAAGATAAAGATCAAAGATTAGGAAAGATTTAGTTTCCTAATACACTTAGACTTTCTTTTTGAAGTCTTATGGACTCTCTATATAAAAGAGATCCTAGACATTTATTTTGTGTGTAATTGTGTGTGCACTCAAAACATGTGTATTGTATCCCATATAGGTGTGATTAGATGTCTTGGTGTGGTTTAGCTCTAAGATTGAGGATTCGTTGTCCTGTTACAGTTAGGTAACGTCTCTATACTGATATATATATAGAATTAGGGCTTGTATGAATGTAAAACCTTGTTCAATAACATTGTTCTTTTATTTAAATTCCACTGCGTATCTACATACTTTGTTATTTTTGATCCTAGTAAGCTTAAAACGATTCTTAACAAATTTCCATCCATTTTTTATAATGATCTAAAATCTAAATAGAATCCACTAAATGTACCCTCCGTAAGTTCTCAACATATCGATAAATTTGAAACGTCATTGTCCGAATATGATGAAAAGGAACAAAACATTTTATGCCTTGATGACTCATTTCATCTAAACGTGATTTTATCCAACAATCCAAAAACAATCAAAGACAATAATAACAATATCGATATAACACAACTTTCTGGAAGTAGCATATTAAACATTGACGCTAAACGATCAAACGAACTTCGGGAAACCAATCACGATAAAACCGATAAAGTTTTCAACAAATTTTTTTTTATCATAACATTGGATGCAAATATCATGAGTTTGAATTATTTTATCAACTAAATGCCATTAAATTTCATTAAAAATTTATATGTTCCATTTGGCATCCCGTTCGACCCAAACAGTATTATAAGGACGGTGCTCACACAAGAATGTTGTAGAGGCCAAGGTATGTTTTTCTTTACTTTGTTAAAATCTTTGAAAATTTGGCCCCACAAATGAATACGGCGTATCTTGGCAACATCTATACGCCATATCAAACATTTTAAACTACTTTGACTAAGTTAACAAAAAACGTCCAATACGGCGTATTGGACACTTCACAATACGGCGTATTCAGCGTGGGTATAAAAACCCAGCTAATACGCCGGATTTACTTTCACACACACTTTTTCACTATCATTTTAAACAAAAAAAAGTTACCGCACCCTCGAACTAAATCCAAATCTAATTTTCGTTACATTTTTCAGATCCTAATTATAAGGTATGATTGCTTAACTCTCTTTCTTTCTTTTTTGAATAGAATAGGGTTAGGGTTTGATTAGGATTAGGATTTGTGGTGTTGTCGTATGTATGCCCCCCCTTGAGTTTTAAGGTTAAAAGCTAAGTGCTGTAAATACTGCATTGTTAAAAGTTGTGGGTCAAAAAGGGTAAAAATAGAGGAAAACCTAATATTTTACTAAACATATGCGATACGGCGTATTCATTGTCAATGAATACGTCGTATCAATGATTTTCCCCCAAAATATCCCTATACGACGTATCCATTATTTTGGATACGACGTATAGGTTGTGATCCCTTTTATACGGCGTATTCATAACACAATACGCCATATACTCATTGATAATACCCATATGGCATATTCATATGCCTTATACCCAGTATCTTTATTAAAAATCCTTATACGGCGTATGTAATCCTTCAAATATGCCGTATTTACCTCAGAAATAGAAACTGTTAAAAATACTATTTACGTGTTTACTTACTCAATATTTCTTGCAGATATGGCACCATTACCACACCGTGACCTAAGACACCCATGGCTCAGATACCAGGTTGATGGATATGATGAGGGGATTTATGACAATCGAGATTGAGTAGGTTAGTTTATACTATTAGTTATGGCTAAGAGTTCATTATATGTGTTTAAGTGTGTGCTATGTGATTTTATGTTTGCTAAGTGAGTTAAGTATGTACATGATATCATGTTGAGGTGTATGGGCATCTCATTTTGAGTATGTTTGTGTTAGGATTATGTGTATTCCATTTGTTCACATTTAGTGATAATGGAAAGGAATGGCGTATTGCATGTAATGCTACGCCAATAGTTGGATGATTAAGTGTTAAGCGTTTATGGGAAATGTGGCATATTGGAAATGAAATAGGTGGGTGAAATATAGAAGGTTGTAGCAAACTTTCTAAAAATGGAAAGTGGTTTGGTGAAATGAAATTTATTTTTAGAAAGTTTAGTAAGTAGCGTTTAAGTATAAAGGTTTATTCAAATTAGCTTAGACTTTTGTAAAAACTTAGGGTCCGTTTGGTTTGTTAGTGGGATTGGCTACGAATTTGGATTAGGATTAGGATTAGGATTTGAATTTGGATTGGAATTTAAATTTGGTATAGATTTTATATATTATTATATATATATAAAATATTTAAAAAACAAAAATATACTAATTTTAAAAATTATCAACTAAATAAGAGGTTAAAAATGTGCCACATAAGCCATATATACATGATTTACCAAAAACCCACCATCCCACTTCAGATTTGAACATGCCATGATATTGGGGTTTAGTGGGCCCTTTAAAATTCTAACCCAACAACCAAACGTCATATTTGAGGTCTAATCCTATTTTTCAGTTTCAACCCCTTCAACCAAACGGGCCCTTAAAGTAATAAAGTAAATAAGTAGATTAATAAATAAATAAAAAATAATAATAAAGGGGGCCTTAGTTTGTACGGTTGGAAAAGAAAAAAAACCAGACACTTAATTAAATTACAATTTTAACTAAACTAGGACTCAAATTAGATGGATATATAAGCAAAGCCTTAGTTCTTTTTCCCTTTCTCTTGTGTGCCGTGAGTTTCAACCCCAAAACCCTAGGAAGATCAATTTCATTGCTAAGATTCAAGAAAATCAAGAGTATTGTTTAGGTGCTTGTAATCAAAGGTAAATAAATTAAACCTTCATTAATCTTTCAATTCATGTAACATTAATTATGATGAATTAGGGTTTTATAA
>BQNB010123724.1:0-20050 GCA_026074375.1 Tanacetum coccineum
GATTGGTAATGTTGTAAAATAAGTTATTACAACTTATTTGAGTGTTGGTTGAGGTTTAAAACTGATAAAAATCAATAAACCGGTCACGGGTTACTATTTAGCTCGGGTTAGGGTTTTTAACTTGGATTTCTTGTAATTTTATGAAATGAAAATGAATATAGATTGGAAATGAAGTGCATGACTTGCTTGTAACTTATACTTGATAGATTGTACAGAATTTACTTAGTAAAATGACTACTTTGGATGTCATGCATTAATAACTTATACATTATGCATTAAAGGACTTGTATCTTATTTTAGAGGGAAGATGTATTCAAATAAGATGTTATATCACTTGTACATGTGCCTTAGCAGCTTGTACATTCACTTTAGATGTTAACTTTTCATGGAATTGGGGTTTAGAGGTATACGATAACGGTTTAAAGCCTGTTTTGATATAACGTTACGAATGGTACATTATATGAGTAATGTACTTTGTAATAATGATATTAAGATATTGACTTGACATGTTATGATGTTTGCTTGACATATTTATTGATAGAGGTTGCATAGGTAGGTTGTGTGAGCCTGTTAACTATCATTTTGCTATATCAACCTTCACTGTTAAGATTGTGATAAGGTCATCAGCTTTCATTTTGGAATATTTATTACAACTACCTATCAGGTGAGATTCATAACCTCGCCTTTACTTATTTACATGTTTTATAAACCCGTGAGGAGGATACATGCTTGTTAGAAACTCTTTTGCATACTCGTTTATTTTATAAAAATGTGATTAATTTTCAAAGACTTAGTTTTTCAATCTCTTTAATGTTTTCATAAACCCGCGAGGGGGATACATGCTTAAACTATGAATTTTGAACAACATGATTATTTTACCATAAATGCAAGTGCGTTATCCAACTGATGCATCCTGTTATGTATTATTGCCTAAATTACAAATTCTTTTGGGAGTAACTCCCTATATCTCTTTGGGTAATTAACTCCCAATATCTCTTTGGGTAGTACACCCAATATACACTTTGGGTAATAGTCTCGTAACATCTCATTGGATAAATACTCCTAGTACTCTTTTGAAGTGGACTCCTATATGTATCAGGTAAAGCTCCCGATTCTATTGATTTAAATAATGTGATCATGACTAGATTGCAATAATAATATTGTTCCTCATATAACTAATGTGTTTTGCTATTATATACAATTAATAGGGTGTAAAACAACACAAACCATATAGCATATAAACTTCTTCACTGTTCTCCCCCCCCCCCCGCTATGTGAAATTTTTAAATAATCAGTTCTCCGATACATATTATCCTTGCACATGCAAAATACTATCCCAACTATTATATTTCAAACCTATGAATTTCACTCAACCATGTGTTGACTCCTTTTTTAGCAAAGTTTATCCTTATCTCCATATTAACAACTTATGGCAGGTTGGCATTGGACGTAAAAGATGGCAAAAACTTGTTATCATTCACATTTTATGTTTCTAGATGTGGGACCTGCCTTTGTAAAACTCTGATTTAACAATGAATGATAAGTAATCTTTTTAAAACAACGTCTCTTTCTGAGTCATTTTCTATGATTGTTCTGACGATTCATGAAGTAATAAACCAAGATTAGCTTCCGCTGCTATATATCAAAATGATGTTTCAGAGAAGCTAAACTGGGGTATTACTTCAAGGTACAACTGTCTTTTAATAATAAAATAAATCATAAGAAAACGAATCCAAAAAGAGTTCATTTTTTTGATAATTAACTTAGCATTTCATTATGTCTTCAGAGATTTTACAAAAAGAGTCCCAAAATCCTTAAGACAAAGTTGAATGATAACGTTTTTTTTTCATCTTCATGTCCCTTGCCACTCCGTCCATATTTTGATAGTTACCAAAAAACATGCTAAAAAGTCAACACAAAGGTTGAGTGAAATTCATAGGTTTGAAATGTAATAGTTGAATACAAGTTATCATAATGGAAATATTTGCATTGCAGGGACAATTATCATGGAGAACATTATTATCAAGGAGAACAGTATAACTTAATAGAACCGGAAACCTTTACCAGAAGATATACTAGGAGTCACTATAGAGGAGTCTGTTAAGACCTCTTAGATTGTTATTAAGACTCAGATTGTTTAGATCTAATATCTAGGATAAACAATAACAATGATAACAATTATGCAGCAGAATATAATAAAGACAATTGTTATTGAACAAGTTTTTTCATTCAAACATTTCCTCTTTCTCCAAACACAATCTTGGGGCTACACCAACTAACTATCTAACTATGGTGTACACACACACACACCTTTTACTATTCGACTCTCATCAGTCAACTCTGCTATAGATCTATTTTTTTCTAAATGCTTGGACCTCCTTTTATAGCATAAGGAGTCCTAGGCTTACAAGGAAACTAATTAATATATTAATGAGAGAATCAATTAATTATCTTCTCATTAATATTCATTATCATCTTATTTTGACCAAATCTTTATTTTCTTCTACATCTTGTAGAACTTCATGATGACAATTTTGGTCCTTGTTTCCATCTTGTTTCATTCTTTTATTCACTTTGTCTTATCAAATCAAGGAATCCCACACAAGTCTCAATACGGCGGATCAGGTCCTTGGATTGTTTTATTTAGTTTAGGTTTTAATTTAACCGTGATACCCGAGATAGGATTTTGCATGGTTTTCCTATATTTTACACAGGACCTCGATGTAAAATGAAATCGACGAAGTTGGTGAAGTATCAATCATCTGGAATTCTGTGTGTGTGCTGTTCGTGCTAGGATTCAGACCCGCTTTCATCACACACAAATCTTGTTCATAAACTCAACATGGAGAATATATCGAGAAATTATCAGCGGGGAGTTTTTTATATTCTAATTCTTTTAATTCCCGTTTTTAATGTTTTATATAATTCAAGTAGGGGGATGGAATTAGAATGATACTTGTCCTATTTTTCACACTAAAATGTTTAAATTATACTTAAATTTAAAAATTTTCAAGCATACTTTTGTGAAATTACTTGTTACATAACCCGCATACAATAACCCTTATTAGATATTGTGAGGATTTAACCTTATCCGTCTCCAAATGTTTACCCAAATTCCAAAAAATATGAGTGTGCCGGTGATGTTGTAGACTTTTGAACATGGTCTTAGTATATCTATTCTAGAACCACAATAATGAGTACTATGGGATTTAGATTGGAGTAACTTGTTTAAATTGGTTAAAATTTTTAGTATTAAACCCAAATAAGGCATTTACATGTTGTTTATTTTCCTAACTACACTGGTTAGTTATCCCCGTATAAAACCTTATTTACTCTATTTTAAGAGTAAGATACCCCTAGAATAACCCATAGAGCCAATCCTTTAGGAATTACACCAACTATTTGTTTCGTTACGCTTTTACACCTTAGCCTACCCTGTTAGATTAAGTCCATTTATTAGTTGCTAGTTGCTTAAAGGGTAAAGTATGTATTTCCTGAGTCTTGTGTCAATTTTATATCTTTGGTACGGTTGGGAGAGTTTATACATGCAGATGGGGAATGTTAAAGTTAGTCAAATCATGTTTTTTTACTACCAACACAATTATTGGTACGTTGTATAGCGAAGATTTCGAAGGAATTATACGGGTTATATAATCGTGAAGATGGTGATAACTACATCGAGTTTCGTAGTATTAGTTTAAAATATTGAAAAAAATTAGAAAAAGAAACATAAAAAGAGAGAAAAGGTTTGAAGATAATGTAAGAGCTTAGACTGAAGGAATTATATGAACGATCGATTATTCGTTGATACGTCTTAAAAATCAACGATATAGAGTATTGTATAAAGTGGTAGATATCACCACTTTTTTTTAAAAGTTTGTAAAGTATGGGATGATTAGGAAGTTAATCGTTACGGGTACCACCAACTTAGGTTGTTGTTTTTGATTTATGATCAAGACGTTTGTAAATAGTTGTGTCTTTTTCATGGTAACGGTCGGGAAAAAAGTGTCTAGCAACTTATATCTTAGACTTAATCTATTTGTTTCGTAATTTTTATTTAACAACAATTTATTTCCCTTTCCTAATCATTAACCATGGGTTTTATGCGAATGAGGATGTGATCGAGCATGCATGTCTATTCCGTCGTTACGGCCATGTATGCAGGTCTATGCTTCTTGTTGGTTTATTACTATTGGTTGAAAGTTATGAAGATCCAATATTCTGTATTACTCTTCTAGTCCTATACATCTTTAGCTTATTCGAGGTGGGACGTGAGCAGTCACATGTGTCTATCCCGTCATTACGGGTGTGTGTGTGGTCATTGTCGCCCTCCTAGAATATTGGTATCGATAAAGATTAATTAGAGTAATCAAGCCTAAGCCTTATTACAAAAAAATCCATTTCACCTTTATAAACTTGTTACTCCTTTGTTCTAGTTGTGGAGATGTTTATCCTTGTCCACAGCTTATGATAGAAATACTAGTCTCAGATCGAGCAAATTTGAGTGAATTAGTTACATGTTACCACATAGATTAGTTGAGTGATTTGTGTGTTTTCAATCTTCCTATTTTCGTGAGGTGTTTGGTTGGTGTACTTGTTTTAGATAAGAAAATGCTTATACTATATAAATCCCTTGGGATACATTTTTATTAAATTCTAAATGCTACTTAAGGAACAAGTAGGATTTCAAGTGGGGGGATATTTTGATGTCATCTATATTTTGTTTATTTTATTGCATCTTTTATCCATGTAATTAACCTATTTGTATAATTTTTGCAATGAATTTGTTACTTAATCGTTCTTATTTGTGAATAGTAGTAATTTTGGAGTACTTGGTGAAGATTGACATTAATGGCACACACTTCCTCATACCGACACCCTCCCTCTCCATAGATAGACACCTAAGATCATACCTATTTATGTGATCAAGTCCCCCACATACTCCCTCGTCCATGAGCCATGATACACTAAAGACCAAATACCCCATATCCATAATGGAAGTTACGAATATATGGCATGCACTTACCAAAGACCAGGAAGACATTAAGATCCAATAAGTCGTATCAAAGGATGACAATTCGCCGTATTCATTGTATATGGGGATTATTATTTGGTAGTTATAAAACAGTGGTCCTTTAATCCAAGAATCCCTAATTACGCCATATACAATCAAATTGGTTTTGACGTATCGACACCGTATAGTGTCCTTTTAATTAGAAAATCATTATATTTTCTAGTGTGATAGTGGGACTCATATGTTGGTGCGTGTACAGTTTCCATGTTTTGGACGTGTTTTCTGTATTCGTTTTTGTGGTGTTGGGTCGTGCATTAGTGTCTTTGCATGTGGTGTATACGAGGGTTTTGCGGTGAAGACGGTTGTAAAGGTCACTTTATTTGGTATCTTTCGTTATCTCGGGTAGTATACTGTCTACCTACACGCAATAGGCGGTAATCACGTGGGTATAGTACATCTTACATCAATGGTGTTAATAACTAGAGTAGAACTATAATGCATTTATTCAAAACCAAAAATGGAACACAAAGTGTCATGACAATACCTAGACATGATTATGGGTTCTTGAATTGAGGTAATAGTGTATACTCATAAACATTGACATAATCTAAATTTCAAAGAAAACCTAAAACTGTCAAGGTATCAAATCCAAATAAGTTTGAAATTGGAAAACTAGGAATTAACTATGCATGCATGAATGCGGTCTCAACATAGCCAACTCGTCATTAACTTCACTTTCATTAAGAGTGCTCATCTTGATTATGTTGCTTTAATCGTCATCTATAATGTTGGTGAGTGTATGTGGTTGGTGGATTCGCCTTTTTGTCTCGAGTGTGTCTGGGGAGGTTCTTTTAGTTTGGTTGTCTTGTTGGTCATTTTAGAGCTGGTTACTGAGAGAGATGGGAAGAACGAAGACAGGGGTGGGGGGGGTGTGTGCTGGGGGATGGTGGTGGGAATGGTGGGGAGTACTGTATTGGGGATTCCAGTATAATAAGCGAAGTATTATTGCGTGCCTTTAACAACATATGACTCTAACCAACATTATTGTTGACGTTTTAAGCATCATTTTCAGGATGGCATCATTAAGGAATGTGTGAGTTAGGAAGTTGGCCTCAGTGAGACCGCATTTTTCCCGGCCTGCTGCAGATTAATTTCCTAGTTTTCATTTCATACTTATTTGGATTGATACTTGAATGTTTTAGGTTTTGGGATATTTTGTTTATGTCTTTGTGTTGGAGTGACTCTTTTACCTCAATGCAAGACCCCTTTTTCTTGTGCTAGGTATTGTCATGACACTTTGTGTCCATTTTTGTTTTGAATAATGCATTTTAGTTCTCTCTATTATTAACACCATTGTGTTGTGTGAGTTTACACATCGTGTTTTCCGCATTGGCGGGGGTGTGACAAGTATATCTAAAACGATGTTAACGAAATGATACCAAAAAAATGACGCTTATAAGAGTATTAGAAATTAACGTTGTCTATATGGAATTAATCACGTTGCTCGACCTCTTCTGCTCTTTTTCATTTTCTGAAATAGACTTTTATGGTTTAGGTATCTGATAGATAATTTAGCACACTTAAACTTGTTTTTGAGTTTTCTATTTATAAGGTCTCGAGTCGGTGTCGATACGGCATATCCAATTTGTTGGATATGGCGTATTAGGGATTTCTTGGAGTAAGGACCACGTTTGATATCTTCCAGAATATTTTATTCCCATATAGCTTGAATACGGCGTATTGGTCTTCCTTGTTACGACGTATTGGATCTTTGGGTATTCCTGGTCTTTGGTTTAGTGCAGGGCACTTATATGTCGTATCTTCCTTGATGGGATTGGGGTATTGGTCTTTAGAACAATAATCTTCATAATATCTCGTTTAAGATCTGAATGTGGTTGCTTTAGTCTATCTTCACCATAGTACTCCATAATTACTTACAATTCTCAAATAGGAACGATATAATTGTAAACAATTATTTGCAATAATTATACCATAATAGGTTATTAAATGGGAAAATGATGCTTTAAAATAAACATTATTTGGATGTCATCAAATATCCCCACCACTTGAATCTTACTTGTCCTTAAGTAGCATTTTTGAATTGTTATAATAATGTATCCCAAGGGATTTTTTTAGTTTAAGCATTTTCTTGATTCTATTTCAAGTTAACAACCAAAAAACCTCACGGATTTTGGAAGATGAAAAACACTCATATCACTCAACTAATCTAGGTGTTACATTTAACTAATTCACTTTAATTGCTCGATCGTGACTTGTATTCTATCATAAGATTGGCAAGGAATATACATATCCACTACTAGATCTTTGGAGTTAAACAAGTTTATAAAGGTGGAAATGGGTTTTTTTGTAATAAGGCTTAGGCATTGTGATTACTTATTAATCTTTAAATCGATTACCAATATTCTTGGATCGGGCGGACAATGATACACACACACACCCGTAATGACGGGATAGACACATGTGACTGCTCACTCCCACCTCGAATAAGCTAAAGAGTAGGACTAGTAGAGTAATACAGAATATGGATCTTCTAAATTTCACCAATTAGTAATAAACCGAAACAAGGAAGCTGGAGACTTGCTATAAATGGCCGTTCCGTATAACGACGGAATAGCCTATGCACGCGCGATCAATTCCCTCTATTCGCATTAAACACCATGTGTTATTGATTAGGAAAGGGAAATAACATTGTTGTTATTTAAAATAACGAATCAAATAGAACTAGGTTTAGATATAAGTTTGCTAGACAATTTTTCCTTGACCAGTTACCATGATAAAAGACACATTACTATTTTCAAATGTCTTATCATTGATAAAAAACAACAACCAAAGTTGGTGTTCCCGTAACGATTAACTTCCTAATCATCCCATACTTTACAAACTTTTAAAAAAAAGTGGTGATATCTACCACTTTATACAATACTCTATATCGTTGATTTTTAAGACGTATCAACGAATAATCACTAGTTTCTTTTAATTCCTTCTGTCTAGCTCTTACGGATTATCTTCAAACTTCTTCTTTCTTTTTGTTTCTTTTTCTTATTTTTTTCAATTTCTTTATACCAACTATACTACGAAACTCGATGAAATTACACACCATCTTCACGATCATAATAACTGCCGGGATATTTCCTTCGGTTAATCTTCGTTTTTCAGATACGTACCAATAATGTCAGTTGCGTAGTAAAAAATACATGAGTTTTGACTACTTTATTCATTACCATCGGCAATGTATAAACTTCTTCCAACGATTACTAAGATAGGAAAATTGACACATAGACTCAGGGAAATACATACTTTACACTTATGCCAACGAGCATCTAATTTAAATTGGACATAATATACAGGGTAGGCGAACGGTGTAAAGGTTGTATCGGAACAAATTGTTGGGGTAATCCTAAGGATTGGCTTCTATGGGTTATCTTTGGGGTATCTTACTCTTACAAATGAGAGTAAATATAAGGTTTTTTTCGGGGGTTAATAACCAGTTGTTGTAGTTAGTATAAAACATCTTGTTAAGGCTTTTTGGGTGTTAATTCATAAAAATTTTACCAATTTTAAAAACAGTTAACTCCATCTTTTTCCATTAGTACATCATTATTGTTGGTCTAGAAATTGATATACTAAGCACATGTTCATAAGGTCTCATCATCACCGGGGACACACTCATATTTTGGTGGGAATTTGAGTAAACATTTAGAATAACGGATAAGGTTTAAAATCTCCCCATCAACAATATTAACAGAGTTATTGTGTGGGGTTATGGATAAAGTATTTCGAATATGTTATGCGTGAAAAAATTTTTTTAAAATTTAAGCATATTTTAAGCATTTTAGTGTTGAAAAATAGGGGACAAGTATCTTTCTAATTTACCCTCCCCATACTTTGAATTATTATTGTCTTGGTGTATAGATAAAACATTAAAAACAGGATTTAAAAAGTATTAGAATGAGAAATCCCATGATATTTTGCTCGTTAGATTCTCTTGTTGAGTTTATGAGCAAGGTTTTGTGTGTGGAAAGCGGCGGTGGGGGGTCTTGGATTCTAGCACGCACAGCACAAACAGAGATTTCCAGATTGATGATACTTCACAACTTCGTTTCTCGATTTCAGTTTTCATCGAGGTGTTCCTGTTGTAAAAATATAGAGAAGATAACCATGCAAAATCCATCTCGGGTATCTTCGGTTAATTAAAAACTAAACTAAATAAAACATACATTGAGACCGATACGCAGTATTGAGGTACTTGGGTTGGGATTCACTGATTTGATAAGCACAAAATGATAAAAGAATGAAAAAGATGGAAACCAAGAAAAGATCCTAAATTGTCATCATGAGTTCTACAAGATGTAGAAGAAAAATAAAGATTTGGTCAAAATATGATTAGAAATGTATTTTAATTGAGGAAGATAATTAATTGATTCTATCATTAATATATTATTAGTTTCCTTGTAAGCCTAGGACCCCTTATGCTATAAAAGGAGGTCCAGGCATTTAGAAAAATATCCATCCATAGAAAACTAGAGCTCTCCCAATGAGAGTCTAGATAGTTAGATATAGCAAAGATCGACTAAATGGAGAGCTTCGATATAAGTTACTCCTTAGTTAGTTGGTGTTGCCCCATAATTATAGTTGGGGTAATAGGGAAACATTCTATAAAGTAAAACTTGTGATACTTTGATTAGTTCTTTATTATTTCCGCTGCGTGTTATCAATCATTGTTATTGTTATCTTAGTTTTATAAGATCTAATCAATCTTGGAGCTTATACACGATTCCTTACTCAATTGGTTTCAGGAGCCATTGTGGGCTTCCTCAGTTCTAGGATCTACAAGGTTACTTTAATGTCGTGTATGACGGAAAAATAAGCTTGGGTTTTGGTTGAATGTTATGGCGTTATTGGAAGGAAACTCAAATACAGGATGGGTGGACAAGTGATACACCGTGAAAGGGTTAAGCAGATGGTATGTTTTTTAATATGGGGTTTATGTGTATTGCGTTAATGATCCTATTATGTCGCCTAAATGAAACTGATTGTTTGAAAAGCGGAACCAAAGTAAACCCTAATTTAATTTTGTAGGTTTTGTGTGTATTTTGATGTGTTGATTCTCCATAATCATGTTCTTGCTAATATGGTTGTTTCTTTACGAATATGAAGGACATCAGGTATGTATTACTTTGTTATTTGAAGTCATAAAGGAGATGGTAACATGATTATCTTTTGGGATGAATTCATGCAATGTTAATTTCGGAAAATATAGGTGTATATTTTATGAAGATATGGTTCGTGATTGGTTTTCAGAATGATATTTTAACAAGTTTGTGGTTAATGATGTTATGTTTTCATGTGGTTGGTATATATTTGGAGATATTTATGCTTAAAAAGTTTTTATAAATACTATCGAGTTTTAGTAATAAAAAAACAATATTATGTATACTGTTTGGGCACGTGAAAAGAACTTGGGCTCAAAAGAGGTTTGTACTGTTTCAAAAGGATAAAACTATTTGAATGATTTTGATACTGTTTGTTTGAGTATTAGTGTTGTCCGCTTTGAATTCTTAGTATTGCCTTCTATATTTTAATACTGCTCGTGCAAAAGAAAGGAGTTAGTACTGTTCGATAGCAGCAAGAAGAAGATAACAGCAGGGTTCGAACCATGATAAGGTTATATTATTACTGTTTGGAGCACAAAGATTTACTACTGTTTGAGCATGAGCTATTGGGATTCAAGTACGCATGATTTGAAGTGATTTATGCAGAAAAAGTAGCAAAGGTGTGATCGTGGTTATCATGAGCTTTATTGATACAATTAGGCTTCATGGTTTTTAATACTGTCATTAGATGTGACATTACAACTATTTGGGCGTATGGAGTACTATGAAGTTCGAGTGGCATATGTTCCTTGGTAACAGCTTTGCTTTATAATATTGTTCGAGTGAAGAAAGTTTGTACTGTTAGCTGTGTTCGAGAAGAGTTTATACTACTAGAGTTGTCCGATAAAGCTGTTTATACTGCTAGCTTTGTACGATATCAGATAGTACACGTTACTTGGTTTTTGGATGGATTTGGATCTTGGACAGAACTATTTTTCAAATAGTTTATTCTTATTGATTTATGGCTCGTATTTTTGAGATTATTTGAAGATGTGATTACGAAGACAATTGAATATTGCTTATTTGATGTTGTAGTTGAGTTTCACAGATGCATGTTCTTATCATATCTTAAAGTCGTGTTTATAGCAGGTGATCGACTTTAAAGATAACTTGTTCGTGCTTACAATGGTGTGACGTAGACTTGTCAAAATCTAGCAAAAGTGTGTGATTTTTCTTATGGTGCTTAATGCTCACATTTGCTATCACTTAGTATGTGTCTCAGAGAAGATGAGGTTTTTGTCAAGAGGTTGTACCCAAAGAGATATTGAGAGATACTACCCAAAGAGATATTTCCATGTACTTAGGCAATAATATATCAGGATAGCATATAGTTTAGAAAACACTTGTATTCATGGTTTATAGCAGGTATTACAGGTTTATAAAGTATTTAAAAGATTGAAATGTGAGGTTATGAACTCATTAAGTCTTTGAAAAGTAATCACATTGTTATAAGATAAACGAGTATGTAAAAGAGTTTGTAACAAGCATGTATCCCCCTCGCGGGTTTATAAAACATGTAAATAAGTAAAGGCGAGGTTATGAACTTCACTAAGTCTTTGAAAAGTAATCACATTGTTATAAAATAAACGAGTATGTAAAAGAGTTTGTAAATAAGCATGTATCCCCCTCGCGGGTTTATAAAACATTCAAAAGATTGAAATGCGAGGCTATGAACTCACCTTAACAGAATAGGGAAATCTGATTGATGGCAAAAGTATATCAAAGGAAAGGCGTCTGTATGGTAGTACGACGTTATCTACTCGGGCGGAAAGTATATCAACTTGAAAGAAAGCAGCTTCATCACGTAACCTGGGATAATATGTCGAGTCTTAGGAAGATTATACTCTATAACTTTGATTCTAAGAGTTTAATATTGTTATGAACCAATTTTGTATTTGTCTATCCTATATCTTGTAATATGATGACTCATATCTTTATCTGGGATTACTATAATTCTTTTACTATCTGATTTTCTCAAATCTTTATACCTAGAAACACTAAGCCTCCTATAAAATCACTCATTCCATGATCTCCGTATTCTAAAATTTTCCATTATATCCTGCAACGTAATAACAAGGAAACACACAAGAATCTATACAATGCCAAATGATTTCAATACCACTAGGTATGAAAATTTTGACAAAGACTTATGATAGCATTCTTATTCGATGTTGACTTTTAAAGGTTAATGGATAACGATTCTTTACGATTAGAATGGTGCAACGGAAGTGTGGTAGACCCATAACCCACAGGTCTCATAAATCAAAGTATTCCATCCACCCAGGTTCTGACAAGATATATCAAGATTTTGGAGAAATTCTATTGATTGTCATCAAGAGGTGTGGTCTTGAAAATAAGTAGACGTGTGAAAGGAGGCAATTATAATTATGGTATGCAACATAATTATAAATGCATCACACACGTGGACTTGTGACCTTGATCAGCCTAACATAAAGATTAAATTCACCTACATCTATTCCCAAACAATACCACTACAACTTTCTGTAACACCCCCATTTTGGACATATAGCAGCGGAAGCTAATCTAAGGTATTACTTCCTGAATCACAGACACAATCATAGAAAATGACTCAAAAGAGACGTTTTTAAAAGATACGTTATCATTCATTTAAAATCAGAGTTTTACAAAGGCAGGTCCCAAAATCTAGAAACATAAAATGTGAATGATAACAAGTTTTAGCCATCTTCAAGTCCATGCCACTCCATGCCATAAGTTGCTCAATTACCTGGGATAAACATGCATAAAAAGGGTCAACACAAAGGTTGAGTGAAATTCATAGGTTTGAAATGTAATAGTTGAATACAAGTTATCATAATGGAAATATTCGCATTGCAGGGATAATTATCATAGAAATATTATTATTGCATTGAGTATAATTTATTTATAAAAAAACAGTATTATTGTCCTTGGTTCATGAATCACGTATATAAACTTAATAGAACTGGAAGCCTCTACCTAAGACATACTAGGCTATTAAAAGAGATACTAGGAGCTATTATCTAAAGAGATATTAGGAGATATTACCCAAAGAGATATTGGGAGATATTACCCAAAGAGATATTGGGAGTCATTACCCGAAGACATACTAGGAGTTACTATCCTAAGAGATACTTCCATGTACTTAGGCAATAATATATTAGAATAGCATATGGTTTAGAAAACACTTGCATTCATGATTTATAGCATGTATCTCCCTTACGGGTTTTTGAAAACAGTTATAGTCATGTAATGTTTAGAAATCCAATAAGTTATTTTATAGCATGTATCCCCCTCGCGGGTTTATAAAATATTCAAAAGATTGAAAATGTGAGGCTATGAATCTCACCTTAACAGTATAGGGAAATTTGATTGATGGCAAAAGTATTTATGTCAAGTCTTAGTTTGATTATTTCAAAACTTTATAAAGTATAATGTATATCTTTGATTCATTAGTTTATGAAGTATTGTATCACCGTTCGGGCCATTATAATTCAGAGGTCATTCAATAAACATTTGAGGAGATAGGGCACTTTAAATCGTAAATCCAACAACTCAGTCAGAACGTAATACCAAGATGAAACCCCTTTAATATGAAGCTCCCTAGTATTGTGGTATGATATAGATTAGAGATAGGATTTTTAAAATCACAACGATGATGAATTATATAATAGTTATAACATAATCGGTTTTAAGCATTTTGCTCAATAATTGGAAATGATAAGCACGTCAAGCGTTAATTAAAGTTATGTCTTATAAGGTTTTGAACACATTTTTACACTTTTTCAAAATGTTACATTTTAGACCCTTAAGAATGAAAAATGGCAAAATATATCCTTGGAGTTTTCACTTTTACAAGTTTGGTCCTTCTAGTTTAAAAGATGTACAAAGTAAACCTTGTACTTTGGAAAGTGACATAATAGACCCCTATAGTTATAACTTTAATAAAATGACATTTTCAGTCCCTTTAGTTATAAGTTTCAGAAAGTTACGATATATACCATTTTGCATGAAAAATGTATCATTTTTAGTTCAAAATCCATAATAATGATATTTTTCAATATGAAAAGTAATTTGCAGGTTATAGCTTATTAATATAAGCTAAAATATGAAGATTTAACGTAACAAAAGTTTAAAATAACAATTCGTTAAGCTAGAAATCAAAAGGGGTCAAATTAGGGTTTTAAAACGAAAACGCGTAGGTTTTTAATTCAAATCTTATCAAGACTTAATAAAGTGGTTATATTATCATTAAATAAGCTTATTAGAATAGATTTTAACAACATTATACAAGTTTAGCTTATAGATTACATAAAAACATGAAATTAGGGTTTTGTGGGTTCGTTTTGGATCAAAACCTTATAATGAGTTGATTTTGAGTTCAAAGCTTTTAAAAAGCATATATTTATGATCATATGAACATTATAAGAGTATTGAAATAGAATGTGAGCTTATAGAACCTGAATTGAGCTTATGGATTCGAAAATGAGTCGAAATGGGTGATTTAGTACTCGTACGCCTAGAATAACAACTCTGGGGCTTCAAGACTTCATTTTTCTTCGTTCTTGACTTCTATTCTGAGCTTAGGGACTTCTTTTGATCTTCTATTTCTGTTATGGAAGTGTTAGAATTCCATTTGTAGGTAAGAGATAAGATGTGGGGGATGAAATGAAAGGTATGCTTGGTTCGGCTATTTATAGGGGAGAAAACCTTTATTGGCCAAGTTTTCTTGATAGATAAGGCTTATGAACTATATATGGTGACTAAGGGATGCTATGTGATGAGTATGGTGATCTAGAATAGTAGCTAGGAAGTGTTGGAAGGTTTTTAGGGGTGTTTAGGTGTCACAGCTAGAAAAGGGATAATAAGGAGATGATTTGTCTTGCTTGGTGGCCAAGGGTTGTGATAAAATGGGTCAAAAACAAAGAAAAGGGTACGCGGGTCATTTTGAGCACGGGTTAGGGTTTTTAATTTATTTTTCGTGTATAATGGTGTTATAAGAATGGAATATGAATTGTAGATGTTGTATCTTAAGTGTTTACAACATTATTTGATTAGTGGTTAAGGTTAATAATGGGTAAAAATGGAAATAATGGGTTACGGGTTCATTTAGGGTTCGACTTAGGGTTTAGGGTTTTCTAGTTTATTTTTCATGTACATTGATGTCATAAAGATGGAATATGGATTGTAAAGTTGTATATTAGTGTTTACAACTGAATTTGATAATTGGTTTTAGTTTAGAATAGGTAAAACTTTAGTTATGCAAGTTACGTTTGAATAATAAGAGATTAAAGCAAAAATTTCCCTGTGAAAAAGTGATATATTATATAACAGAGAGATATTACATTGGTGAAACTTTCGGGTTGTTATAGTCCCCACCCCTTAAATAAATCTCATCTTGAGATTTAGTTGAAAGTTGTAGTGGTATTGTTTGGGAATAGACGTAGGTACTAGGCATGAATTTGATCTTTATGTTAGGCTAATCAAGGTCACAAGTCCACGTGTGTGATGCATTTATAATTATGTTGCGCACCATAATTATAATTGTCTCCTTTCACACGTCTACTTATTATCAAGACCACACCTCTTGTTGACAACCAATTGAATTTCTCCAAATCTTGATATATCTTGTCAAAACCTGGGTGGATGGAATACTTCGATTTATGGAACCTGTGGGTTATGGGCCTACCACGCTTCTGCTGCGCCACTCTGATCGTAAAGAATCGTTATCCATTAACCTTTAAAAGTCAACATCGAATAAGAATGCTATCACAAGTCTTTGTCAAAACTTTCATACCTAGTGGTATTGAAATCATTTGACATTGTATAGATTCTTGTGTGTTTCCTTGTTATTACGTTGCAGGATATAACGGAAAATTTTAGAATACGGAGATCATCATGAAAAGGTGAGATAGATAGTGAGGATAAAAGATCTTTAGTTAAATCATCTGAAAAGTTAGGAGAGGTGTTTCCTGGTGAAGCCAGAGAATAGTCTGATAAAGCCGGGATATAGTCAGGAGAATGTGTAGAGGAAAAAGTATCCTCAACATCGGAATCAGATAGGATAATAATAGGATAGATATATTCGGGAGTAGACATAATTATGTATAACAACTCAGTGTAAATAACATAAGTTATTTATATAATAGTATAGTAGTTATGTATTTTTACATACTATTCGGAAAAAGTAGTGGCATCTTCACAATTCAGGGAATGTAGTGGCACGGAGGACATTGATGGCAAAAGAAAAGTAGTTATAGTTAAGGTTTTACCCTTGTTCTCTATAACCGTGAGCTCTGATACCACTCTGTAACACCCCCATTTTGGACATATAGCAACGAAAGCTAATCTGGGGTATTACTTCATAGTACAACAGTCACAATCATAGAAAACGACTCAAAAGAGACGTTTTTAAAAGATACGTTATCATTCATTAAAATCAGAGTTTTACAAAGGCAGGTCCCAAAATCTAGAAACATAAAATATGAATGATAACAGGTTTTAGCCATCTTCAAGTCCATGCCACTCCGTGCCATAGGTTGCTCAATTACCTGAGATAAACATGCTAAAAAGGGTCAACACAAAGGTTGAGTGAAATTCATAGGTTTATGATTAATTGTTTAATACAAGTTATAGTGTAATAATTGCACGAGCACAATTATTATGGAAAACAATATTATCATGAAGAACAGTTAAATGCAAGTTTAATGGTAAATGGGTTACGTTGTTATACACCCGTAATTGGAAATAATTGTAACACATACCGTTAT
Source organism: Tanacetum coccineum (assembly GCA_026074375.1). Taxonomy (NCBI): domain Eukaryota; kingdom Viridiplantae; phylum Streptophyta; class Magnoliopsida; order Asterales; family Asteraceae; genus Tanacetum; species Tanacetum coccineum. The sequence goes on from BQNB010123724.1 coordinate 16,956, forward strand.
CATGGAAAATATTATTATTACATCTAAGCTCATGAATCACATATTTAAACTCAATAGAACTGGGAGCCTTTACCAGAATATATACTAGGAGTCACTATCCAAAGAGCTATTAAAGAGATATTGAGAGATACTACCCAAAGAGATATTGAAGAGATATTGGGAGATACTACCCAAAGAGATATTGAAGAGATATTAGGAAATACTACCCAAAGAGATATTGAAGAGATATTGGGAGATACTACCCAAAGAGATATTGAAGAGATATTAGGAGATACTACCCAAAGAGATACTTCCATGTATTTAGGCAATAATATCAGATTCGAGCTGCAAACAACAAGTTTTAAGAAAAACATACACAGAGAGAGAGAGGAGAGAGATATACTATAGAGCGCTCTAGCGCTCATGGTTTATAAAGCATTCAAAAGATTGAAATGTGAGGTTATGAATCATTACAGTATGAAAAGTTTCATCACATGGTACATAAGAATAATACGAGTATGATAATAATATGATGAGAGAGAGTAGAGGATACAAGCATGAATCCCCCTCGGGGTTTATTAAAACATGTAAATAAGTAAGGCGAGTTATGAAACAGATATATAGCAGAGATCTGAGAGATTGAGAGGATAGAGAGAGAGAGTATACCTTCTCTTTCAAATTTAGCAGTATCCCCTGCGGGTTTATAAAGCATGTTTAATAAGTAAAAAGCGAGGCTATGAAATAACTGATAGGTTGTTGTAATAATTATTCAAATGAAAGCTTGTGACCTTATCACAATCTTATTGGGAAGGTTGGATATAGAAAATGATTGTAAACAGCACGTCACAACAAATGAGTAAATATGTCAAGTCATAGAAAGATTGTACTCTAGAACTTCGGTTCTAAGAGATTAATATTGTTATGAGTTTGATTGGAGATTTTGGAATTATTGTATCACCGTTCGGGCTATCATATTTCATAAGTCATTCAGTAACGTTTGAGGAGTAGGGCACTTTAAATCGGTAAAACAAACAATCAGACTTAATACCAGATTGAAACCTTATATGAAGCTCCCTAGTATTGTGGTACGATATAGATTCAGGACAGTATTTTTAAAAGCACATTGATGATGAATTATATAATAGTTATAACATAATCGGTTTTAAGTGTTTCGCGTCAAATATCTGGAAAAGATAAGCACGTTCCCCCCCCCAAGCGTCTCATAAAGTTATGTTTTATAAGGTTTTGAACACATTTCTATACTTTTCACAATGTCAATTTTAGACTCAGAGAGAGAGAATGAACAAATGACAACAATCATACCTTGGCACGTCTTTAATTTTACAAGTTTGGTCCCTTCTAGTTTACACAAGATGTCAAATGTAAACTTCGTACTTTGGAACAAGTCGACCATAATTAGACCATCTGTTAATAACTCTTGATAATATGAAATTTTGCAGCCCTTTTATTATTAAGTTTTCAGAAAAGTTACGATATATACCCCTTGCATGGAATACTTTTGCAAAACAAGTCTAAAATCCATAATAATGATATTTTTCAATATGAAACGTAATTTATCCGGCTAGACTCTTATTAACATAAGCTAACATATCGAAGGAATTAAAATAACAAAAGTTCAAAAATAACGATTCGTTAATTATAATCGAAAAACGGTTTTTTCAAATCTAGGGTTTTAAAATAAAACGCAGCGGGTTTTAAATTCAATTCTTTCAAGACTTAATTATAGTACTTATTAAATGTTAGATAAGCTTATTTGGGATAGATATAACGATATTATAGTTTACAAGTTTAGCTTATAGATTAAGCAAAAACATGAAATTAAGGTTTCATGAGCTCGGTTTGGATCAAAAAGGTAAAACACATATGTTTTTGAGTTCAAAGCTTTTAACAACGATTTAAGCATGATCATGTAAACATTATAAGGGTATGAAAACAGAATGTGAGCTTATGGTTGGAAACGGTCGAAATCGGGACTTTTAGCTTCGTACGCCTAAAATAACAACTCTAGGGCTTCTTTTCTTGGTTTCTTTGCTTGAATTATGATCTTGGGACTTCTATAGATCTTCTATTTCTGATATGGGAGTATTAGAATTCTATTTGTGTGTAAGATAGAAGTTGTGGGGGATGGTTTGAAATGGAAGGGTTTTACCCCTATTTATAGGATCGAATGACCCTTAAAGACCAAGGAAACTTAATGGCCAAGTCTTGGACATGTGTAGCAGATAGGGGATGATGAGGAGAGGCTATAACATGAGTTATCAAAGCTAGACAGTAGCATGGAGGTGTTGGAAGGTTTATAAGGGGTGTTTGTGTGCCACGACTTGAAATGGGTCACCAAGGGGTGATGTGGCTTTTCTTGGAGGCCAAGAAGATGATGTAAGTGCTTGTAAGCAGCTTGTGGGTGAAGGAAGTGCATCATGGAGGTGCTTGGATGCAAAGTTGAGTTTTAAAATGGGTAAAAAAGAAAGAAATGGTGTCACGGGTTCAATAGAGCATGAATAGGGTTTTTAAGCTTCAATTTCATGTGCATTTGATTAGTGATGATAGATTATGGATTATAAGGTTTGTATTAAGATTTATTAACAAGATTTGATAGGTGGTTTGGGTTTGAAATGGGTGAAAACGAGTAAACGGGTCAAAAGTTCACATTAGGGTTCGATTATGGTTTCTTGGATTGAATTCTTGTACATTCTTGTTAATATGATGAAATGATGATGGAATGTGATTTATAATGTTGTAATTTATGTTATTACAACTTATTTGGGTAGTGGTTGAGGTTTAAAATGGATAAAAATCAAGAAACGGTTCTCAGGTTACTATATAACTCAGGTTAGGGTTTCTCGGTTTAATTTCATGAGATCTTATGATATAAGAATGAATATAGATTATAAATGAAGTGCATGACTTGTTTGTAACTTTTACTTAATAGATTGTACAAGATTCCTTAGGAAAACGGAAGTAAAACGGTAATTTTGGATTTTGTGCATTAATGACTTATACATTATGCTTTAAAGAACTTATACCTTATTTTAGAGGGAAAGTATATTCAAATGAGATGTTATATTACTTGTACATGAGCTTTGATCACTTGTACA
>BQNB010123725.1:0-20050 GCA_026074375.1 Tanacetum coccineum
TGACACTCTCGGTGTGTTACAAAAACACTTTAGCGAGTGACACGTTGATTGATTTTCAAATAAATTTTCTTGTTTATCACTAACGTAAACCTGCAGGTCAAACGGTGGTGACGGCAACCTCAATCACATGTTCATGCTCAATCTACAAAGACAAACTATCAAGAAAGCTCAAGATTTAAACTACAAAGACTTCCGCTAACTCTGATTTGAAGCTTTCAAGATAAAGCATAGTATGAGAATGTTGGTAAAAGACACAAGATCGCAATATGGCATAGACGATAAAGACAATGACAAAAGGCCGAAAGTAAAGATCGCAAAGCATGAAGGAACAAACCTACAACAAAGAACAAAAAGAAAGACCAAGACCACATGAGCTTAAATGACAAAAGCAATCTCATTATCTCATGAAGGAGTGTCATCAATGAACTCACTTCGGGGGAGATTGTTAGCCTCAAAATATTGAGTCGAACTGGAAGTTCGTTCATTATGTATTTAAGTCTCGGTCAATCAATTAGTTAATGTTGTAATAGGATAATATCGGGAATCGGGCTCGATAGATAATCTAATATTGTATATGTTTCGGGTTTAATCCCAAGCAAAACCCGAGCCCGGGTCCTAGTTAAATATCCCGCGCGTCACTTTTAAGTGTCGGGGTATATAAGGAACTTTTCCACTTGGAAAAGTTAGTTGTTCAAAATATCTAAATAATATCTTTTTCATTCCTAAAATTCTCTCATCTCTCTCTCTCTTCTTTCTCTCTCTAAAAACAACTCAATTCCTCATCTCATTTCTAGTTCAAATTCGTGATCGATTATATGTTTTGAAGTGTTAATCGGGTTCCTACAATTGGCATCAGAGCTTCAAGGGTGGATTCGTGTTTGATTTGTGGCTAAAATCATTAAATTTCGTGGCTTATTTTTTTTGTGTTTGCCCGGTTTTAACCGTTTTCTTATGGTTTTTGCTTTATCCGTACCTGCACATACAAAACACAAAAACAAGCATATCTTTGCCATTTTTATTATGTTTTTGGTCTTTATTGGGTTTATTTTGATATAAAATGGATATGTGTTTTCACACATATCAAAATTCCCCAAACTAAACGATTGCGTGTCCTCACGCAATATTACATGCCTTATAACCAAAATAACCCTCGAAACTTCCCAAAAAAAACTAAACCTTTGAAAAGAGCAAAGATTTTGTGGAGAGAGCTAAGAATTACAAGTATAAAACACCCCTAATTCATTTTTTAACATCTTTTCAATTTTTTTTAAATAGTTGAGATAATTGTTGACTTTCCGTTATTTTCATAACCGTTAGGGATCATAGAACAAGATGCATTTCGAATCCGAGAACGCCCCAAATAGGATAAATTCATCGTTCCCGACTTTTCACTTATCCAAACCAAACTTAAAACAAAATCACAGCTAAATATTAGTAAGGATGCTAACACTACACATATTTGCAACTTGTGAACCTTTTGACTCCCGACATTTATTATATCTTAAGTTAGTGTGCTATCTTGAATTTCAACCATGGATCAACTTTTTGCAACATACTATGCTTTACGTTCCACCTTAGATTAATGAGTTTAAAGGCAGATCACCCATGAGCGACTTTCCGTCTGGCACATCACAACCTTGCGCTAAAGTGTTGAAACCAGGCTTTTGACACCCCACATAGACTAATATCGGGACTCACGACTTAATTTCAACAACTCTCCAGGCTTCCTCGGATATCATAAGCCTTATAAAATAAAGTAGTCAAAGTGCAAAACATATTTGAATTTACAAAAAGAAGTCAATTATTAATTCACAACTTATTATCATAGACATTTATGCAATTGTAACCCTTCGAGCCTTTTAGAAGGCATGCAACATCGGTTTGTGAGCCGGGCAATGCAGCAACTTTTATCAGTCCCGGATCTTTTTCTTACATGGGCTATCATTAGAAACTACACATCGGTTGTGAGCCGGCAAGAGGTAGTAAACTTTTATCAACCCACAGTTTTTATTATAATATTTATTTTTTTTTATCATTTTATCATTTTTTTTAACTAAAGAAGACTTCTTTTTGAAAAATTCAAGTATAAATCTGAACTAAGACTAAAATTTTTGCTATATATTACATAAAAATTGTTGACTTAAGTTTAATTTCCAAAAACAGCACGTATATTAATCCGGTTAAGAGCTTATGGGAGAAAAGGCAACAAGTAACATAAATGAGCTCTTAAGATTTCCAAATAATCTTTGTTTAGCATCATACTCATACTTAACTCTATCATTTTTCGTTCTTCGCAAATTAGCGAACGCTTAGCCTAAAAGTTAAGAAACAAGCTAGAGCTCAACACGCTCGATCGGGTCAAAATTTACTCTTATTCTTACCCAGCAAGAAAGTCAAAATTGTGACAAAAACACTTATTTTTTTAAATATTTTTCTACAAATTAAAAATTTTAAATTTTGAAAATTTTGCTATTTTTGCGGGAAAACGGTGTACGTGAGAACAAAATAATAAGTAGGTAACATCAAATCGATATATTCCCTCCCCAAACTAAAACAAAACATTGTCCTCAATGTTTTAAGGCGGGACTCTACGTAAATCTAAGCCATTTATTAATTATGCAAAGATAAACGTGAATCGATAAGATGAAAGGATATTGGATTTCCCCAAACTAATTGCAAACAAAGGATAGGAAGCTCGAGTGAACCGGGACAAAACACCGAACACGAGAGTCTTCAGAAAAGTTGGGTCTATCCTGCAAACAATCACAAGTACAAACAACAAACACAAAGAACGGAAGAGTACAAGCCTCCTCACAACACATTAGAAGCTAGAAAGAAAAATATAAAATGGATAAACATGGGGTGCCTCCCACGAAGCGCTTTGTTTTTGGTAACCGAGTCACATAGCTTGACTCGATCCCTGAATTTATTTGTCCTTAGAGAGAGTGTGGAGACCTTGGACTTCCTTTGGTGGTAAGTCCCCTAAAAAGTAATGCTTCACACGATGATCATTCACTCTTAATGTTTGACATCATTGATATAACTCACAGTTTCCGTATGGATAAAACTTAGGTGATGGTAAAAGGTCTCGAACAACGAGTTTTAAGCTTTCCAGAGAATATCTTTAGACGAGAGTTGAAGAGTAAAACTCGATCACCAACATTAAAAATGTGGTTTTTGATCTTTGAGCCGTGAAGCTTCTTCGTCCTCTCCTTATAAATTAAAGAATTCTCATAAGCTTGATCACGAAGCTCATTAAGTTCATTCAACTGAAGCTTCCGGTGATCACCCGCAGTTTTAAGATCAAAGTTAGCATGTTTCAAAGCCCAGTATGCTTTATGCTCTAACTCAATTGGTAAATGGCAAGACTTTCCATAAACAAGCTTGTAAGGCGTACAACCAATCGGTGTCTTAAAAGCAGTACGAAATGCCCACAAAGCTTCATCTAATTTGTCAGACCATGAGGCACGGTTTTCTCCAACCGTCCTTTCTAGAAATACTTTTTTAAACCTGATTGGGCACCTCACTTGACCGCTCGTTTGTGGTTGATAAGCGTAGCTATACGTTGGTGTAACCCATACTTTAGACATTACCTTAGCAAAACTGATCCGTTACAATAAGGGGTCCCACGATCGCTATTATGCTCCCTAGGTGTCTAAATCGGGCAAAAAGAGATTTTAAAAACTTCACTACAACTCTAGCATCATTTGTGGGGAGCGCCTTTGCTTCAACCCATTTCGAAAGATAATCAACAGCTACGAGGATGTATTTATTTCCTCTTGAAGACGGAAATGGTCCCATAAAATCGATACCCCATACATCGAAGATTTCACAAACTTGGATAGCGTTTTGAGGCATCTCATCTCGTTGTGAAATTTTGCCTTTCTTTTGACACGATCACAGATTTGATCACAATGGGCATCTCGTATATATGGTAGGTCAAAAGAAATCGGCATCAAATACTTTTGCGCGGTTAGATAAGGCACTTTGAAGGCCCCCCGGCTGGGTACCTTCATGAACATCATATGGGCATCTCGAGATATGGTAGGTCAAAATAAATCGCATTAAAAATACTTTTCGACGTGAGATTGGCACTATTGATGGCCCCGTTGGGTGTCCTCCTGCAACTTTGGACTATCAATAGCTTCTTCCCCATTGCACACACCGTCGAATTATTTGATCCGCACAAGTACGAAAAAGATACAGGAACAATCTAGAAATAATTTTTAACGTTCCATAAAAACACTTCCTTTTTGTTGAGTTACATTCCATTTGATAATAAAATTCCCCCGCAGGATAATTTGCAAAGTCCGCAAACCATTGGGTACTTTCACAGAAATAACTCCAAAGTTCTAAAGGAAAATGTCATTTATGTCTTTTTTACTAGAACACTCTTATGAGATTCTCAAGTCTAATAAATGGGTCTGTCGCCCGCGAGGTTCTCACTTCCTTTTTTATCACGGATGGTGATATCAAATTCTTATAGGAGGAGAACCTACCAGAGCAACCTCGGCTTGGCATCTTGTTTATCCATAAGGTATTTTAAAGCTGAGTGATCCGTATACATTATGCTTTTAGATAAGACAAGATATGGCCAAAACTTTTCAAAAGCATACACTACGGCAAGCATTTCCTTCTCCGTCGTAGTGTAATGAATTTGAGCTTCGGTCATCGTCTTACTAGCATAATGTATAGGCTGAAAATGCTTCATCTTTCGTTGTCCTAAAACCGCACCAATCGCGAAATCACTTGCATCACACATAAGTTCGAAAGGTAGGTTCCAATCTGGGACAACTAAGATCGGGGCTTCGATAAGCTTCTTTTTAAGAGTCTAAAAAGCATTAATACAATCTTTAGAAAACACAAATGGTGTTTCCTTCTCAAGAAGATGAGTCATAGGTCTGGTAATTTTGGAAAAATCTTAGATAAAACGTCAGTAAAAACCTGCATGACCTAGGAAACTCCTAACACCTTTTACGGTAGTCGGGTGAGGGAGCTTAGCGATAACATCGACTTTAGCACGATCAACCTCAATTCCCGACTTCGAAATTTTATGACCTAACACAATTCCTTCTCTACACATAAAGTGGCACTTCTCCCAATTTAGAACTAAATTCGTGTCTTCACACCTTTTTAGCATCTTTTCTAAATTGGAGAGGCACGAATCAAAACTATCCCCAAAAACTGAGAAATCATCCATAAACACTTCCATAGTCTTTTCGATCATATCATGGAATATGGCCATCATACACCGTTGGAAAGTACCGGGAGCATTACACAAGCCAAAAGGCATGCGACGGTATGCGAAAGTTCCATACAGGCATGTGAAAGTAGTTTCTCTTGGTCTTGGGGATCTATTGGTATTTGAAAATACCCAAAAAATGCATCTAGAAAACAATAAAACTCATTTTCGGCTAATCTTTCTAACATTTGATCCATAAATGGTAATGGAAAATGATCTTTTCGAGTCGCTTCATTTAATTTTCTATAGTCGATACAAACTCTCCACCCGGTAACTAAACGTGTTGGAATTAATTCATTTTCTTCATTAGCAACAACGGTTATACCACCTTTCTTGGGAACACAATGCACTGGACTAACCCATGGGCTGTCGGAGATCGGGTAAATTATTCCGGCATCAAGAAGTTTTAGGACCTCCTTTTTTATTACCTTGTGAATTTTTAGGTTAACCCGTCTTTGACTTTGAACTGTTGGTTTGTAATCGTCCTCCATCAAGATTTTGTGTGTACAAAAATGAGGGTCGATACCCTTGATGTCGGTGATTTTCCAAGCAATTGCCCGTTTATGTGATTTAAGCACTTTTAAGAGGGCTTCTTTTTTATTATCTTTTAAACCTTTTGCAATAATCACGGGTAACTTTTCGTTTTCTTCTAAGTAAGCATATTCCAAATGAGATGGTAAATCTTTTAACTCTAATTTCGGAGGCTCTTCAATTGAAGGTTTTGCCTTGGTCACTTCCTTAAGGCCTTCATTCTTCTTTAGAGATGGTTCTTCATTTAACAATTGTTCAAGATAAAGAATATCTCCCTCAGTGTCGTAGAAATCATCATCTAAATCCGTAAACTCATCCGGAGTTTGTAAGAAAGTCTCGATTTCTTCCAAAATGAAATCTCCTCCTTCAAAGGGAGTGAACGAAAGGGTAGTAGAAGAAAGAATCGGGTTTGAAGACGGAGTAGGATTGCCACTCGAAGAATTATTCAAAAAACCAAGTACTTCTTGAGAAAATTCCTCACAAGCCACGTCAATGATGTCAATTCGGTTTATCGACGAATCATCATATGTCGAGGAGTATCGCGTAGTTTGATTGAGATTAAAAGTAACGGCCTCATCATTAACTCAAAGGGTTATTTCTTCTCCATAAACATCAATTAAAGCACGACCGGTCCTCAAAAAGGATCTCCAAAGTATGAGAGGAACTCGAGGATCGGCTTCAAAATCAACAACAACAAAGTCGGTAGGAAAGTGAAACTTTCCAACTTTAACAAAACATCTTCAGCGACTCCTTTAGGACGAGTAATAGATCGATCCGCTAGTTCTAAAGTCATTCGCGTTGGTGTAACTTCGGGTAAGGATAAGTTTTTCCAAATAGAAAGAGGCATAAGATTTATGCTTGCGCCAAGATCGGCCAAGGCGTGACATACATCCATTCCCGAGAAATCACATGGTATAAGAAACTTGCCGGGATCTCCAAGCTTTTCGGGAAGCTTTTTGAGGAGCATCGCCGAACAATTCTCGTTCAACGGTATCTTAGCTAATTCAAACAATTTTTCCTTATTCATGAGCAAACTCTTAATCGTAGGAGCAAATCTTGGCATCAAAAGTAAAGCGTCCGCGAAGCTAATGTCGAAGCGCAAATCTTGAAAGATTTGAAAAATCTTCTCCATTTGATTCGAAGCTTTGTCACGGGATTTTTGATCATTACGTCGTGAAGGATATGGAATATTCGGTTTAGGTAAAGTCTTCAGAACATCGGGTTCTGAAATCTGAATGGGGTTAACCGGAGGTGGGATGTGAGCGGTACTTCCTTGGAAATTTGTTTGCTCCTTATCTGTTGTCTCTTCGGTTTCTCGTTTCACAACCTTTTCAGGAAAAGGATTGGTAAGAATCGAGGGTCCCTCGTAAGCAACACCACTTCAAGTTGTGATTGCTTTCATCTCACCCTTCGGGTTTGGAATGGTATTACTCGGAAGAGTACCCGAAGTTGAGGCTTGGTTTTGAAAGAATCCACTTAACATATTTTGCAAGTTAGTTTGAAAAACATTTTGTTGATTCATCAAGATGGCTTGTTGAGTCTTCATCGTGTTTTGAATTTCATTCTTAAAGTCTCCTTTCAACGAGTTGATCTGATTTTGCATGTTTCTCATCATTTGGTCATTAGATCTCTTGTAATTCGAAAACTCATTTGAAATCTCTTGTTGATTATTAGGCACTTGAAAATGTTGGTTTTGAAATCCTTGATTTTGAAAATTTGGAGCATGATTGTTTGAAACTTGATTTTGAAAATTTGGAACTTGAAAACCTTGATTTCCATGAAAATTATTTCCCCGATTAAAATTATTCCCTTGATTTTGATTTTGATTAAACCTATTTTGACTATTGTTTTGCACTGGAGCAAAACCGGGTGGTGCCATGTAGTTGCTAGCACGATTCGGAGGGTTAACTTGATTGTGAGTACCCGTAGCTGCATAAACACTCGATTGATTGTTATCGGTATTAGGACAATTGTACCAAGCATGAGGCTCACTACAAGTAACACAAATTTCCTCAACCGCTTTAACAGGAGCGGGAGTGACAACTTTCTTAGAAACTATCTCAACTAAAGTCGAAATTTGATCTGCAAGCTTATCAATTCTTTCATCCGTTTTACTAACACTTTCCCTAGAAGTCGTATTCATCCTAGAAACATTCGATTTGTTTCTTAAATAACAAACTTTTGATTTCTTCTCAATTATGTTCAAAGCTTCTCTAGTCGTTTTACTTAAAAGATTTCCACCCGCCGCGGCATTTAAGGAGTCTTGATCATTCTCGATTAAACCGTTATAGAAGGTATCAACTTGAGTTAACTCCGTAAATCTGTGGTGGGGACAAGCTCTAAGCATTTCCTTAAATCGTTCCCATGCTTCACTAAAAGTCTCCTCGATTTTTTGTGTAAAACGAGAAATTTCATTCTTTAAGTGAGTGGTTTTCGAGGGAGGGAAAAATTGATTCACAAATTTGGTTACGATATCCTCCCAAGTCAAGATCGAATTAGGTGGTTCTTTCTCGTACCACAATCTAGCGTTCCCCTCGAGCGAATATGGAAACATCATTAGCTTAATAACATCATTCGGTACGTCTCTAAATCGTAAAGTCGAAGTAATCCTTTTGAAACTATTAATATGAGCATGGGGATTTTCCCTCTCATAACCGTGAAACGGGTTAGCTTGAACCAATTGTAGCAAATTCGTCTTGATTTCAAAGTGATCCGCATTAATTTCCGGTAAAACGATAGCTTCTTCATACCCTTCCGTGGGTGCATGGAGTAGCTCTTCCATTGTACGTTCCGCCATTGGTGCAACTTCAACGATAGTACAAAGCTCGGGTTCGACTATGTTTGGCGCACGTCCTCTATTTCGACGTCTCGAAATGGTTACGTTTGAATTATTTGGAAAATTGAAATTTCTAGTGCGCATGCACTAAACAAAACAAACGAGGAGAAAAAAATATATATACAAAAATATTTTTGTTTTACCGAATAATCAACAAACTTAGGGTAACTCCCTTAAGTAAAACTTGCAAACGGGGGACGTAGTGGGAGCGAATCACCTTAAAAACGTTTGTTCCTTCGGGTCGTAGTTCCGTGGAACAACCCTCCTAATAGCTTATTTCACAAAAGAGGTGCGCCTTTTTCGTAAGTGACACAAGACGGTAAATTTTTGATCTTAAGTTCTGGAACTTATTAATGGATATTCACAAATTCTTTAGTAAGAGAATTAAATTGATTATGTATTTTAGTATTTAAGAGAAACAATAAAAATCGAAAAATTCAGAAGAGCAAATATTTTTGTATTTTTGTATTTATTTAACTTCTACACATACTAAAAAGAAAAAGAAAAATATTTTTTAATTTTTTTGTATTTTTGATTTTCTCAAAAGACGTAACTTTCGAAAACGAAAGGTTCTTCAAATCACGATCGACAAATGCAAACGAAGGAATCTTAATAACAAATCCCCGGCAACGCCGCCAAAAACTTGATAGTAAATCATGATACACGTAATAATATCAAAGTATAAAGAAATTTACTAAAAAATCTTGAGGACAAAGATTTAAAGTAAAAATCTACACAAAAATATCCTACGTTTAACCGGTAAGTGATTACCGGATCGTTTTCCCAAAGACTTATGAAATTGAGACCTCGTTTGTTATTTAGACAATGACTTGAATTGGTTCGAAGATGATTGTTTTCTAAAATCCTAATAGTGAGAAAATAAAGACATGATTAAAACTAACTACGAAAAAACAATAACGGGAAACAAAGAAAACGCGACAAATAAGCAATTACACTAAAATTAAGCCCTAAATGATTTTCTAAAAATTTTCTAATCCTATTTGACAATTTAAAAAGAAATGGATAAGGAAATTCTAAAGTGAGGGTGTTTAAAGCTTAAAAATGAAGAAAATGAGAACGGGAACGAAATCCCGTTCTTTAAAAAGTGAAATTACAAAATATTAACCCTACGAAAGTAATTTTAAATCCTAAGCCTAAAATATAATAAAAGAAAATTTTATAAAAAAGAAAATTATTTTTTTGATTATTTTTCTATTTTTTATGACTTTTTAAAGTTTTTAATTAAGAAAAATGATTAAAAATACTAATCTATTTCTAAAAATTTGGAAAAATTACTAAAAGTGTAAAAAGTAGAGCTGAATTTTATAAAAATGATAAATGAAATTAACTGAAACGATAAGCCCTAATAAGCTAGTATTAAGCTACGACTTATTATTTATAAAAAGGAAATAAAAAAAGGTTAAAAGAAAAGATGATGCACCTTAGGACGTAAAAGTCCCAAGGGCGCAGTGGTTTGTGTGGTGTGTGTTAAGGCTTATAAAAGGGTTGAGGAAGGTTGAGGTTGTGAGTTCGAGCCTTGCTCACTCACAATTTCCCTTCTTCCTCTTTTTTTATTTTTGCAAAAACCTAAAAGCAAAGTTATAAAGCAGATAAAAATAAGCTATTTTTGTGAAAACATCTTTTTTGAAAGTCACTAATAAGCTAGGAAACAACTTAAAAATTAGACAGAAAACACTTTAACCATTTTTTTACTTTTAACACAACTAATTAAGCTATAAATCTTGATTAAGCTAAACTCAAAACTAAATAAGCTATCACTAACCTAAATCTATCCTAATAAGCTAATCTAAGCTGCAAATGAGCTAAAAGGATAAGTCATAAGCCGAGAATTCAAATAAGCATTTTTGCACAATCCTTGTTTAACAAACAGCCAAACAGACAACTTTGAGCTTATTTCTAGATAAGCAAATGGATCCTTGTGGTTATAAGCCCTACACCTACTTAAACCTTGTTCTATAAGCTACTAGAAACAGCTTTTGAAAACCATTTTGAAATCAAATGACCAATGAAAAAGTCAGTTAAAAACTGCTTATTACACTTAGTGTGCTGAGTTAATTTTTGGTATTTCAAAAGACAAAATGCAATTTTCAAAGCTAAAAACAGATGATCAATTAAGCTAGATTTTTCTAAATAAGCTAAAACAGATTAACTATGACCTAAAATCTACTAGTATTCTAAAAATTAAGACCTAATAACAACTATTACCATCTGATAATTAAGCTAGAAAAGGGATGTTTGTCTATTTTCTCTACTGATGCAGTTTGCACACAAAGTATCTAACTCTTAAAACCTACAAGTGCAGACTATAGATCCTTGTTTCTACACTCTTAAACAACTAAAACAAGAACAACTAGAGCAATAACAATGACTAGAAAAGATTTGAACTGAAAATGCATCTATAACTAAGCTTATTCTACCAGATTCAAACTTGACATCATACAAAACCTTAAAAACTTGAATAAACCTAACTAAACTCTTAAATCCTAAATTTATAAACCTAGAAATGAGATGTAAACTCAAATTAAAGGATTAAAAGGCCTATAGCAGTACTAACTCTCAGTTAGTATTGTTTGCCAAACACCCCTTTAAAGTATAAAAATCCATACTCAGCTTATAAATTTAAAATTTAAAGAACAAGATGCAAATACCAGATATCATTAAGCTATAATAAAGCCTAATAAGCAGATTTGAACAAACTAATAAGCCAGAACAATAAGCTATAAGCTAAGGCTACTTATTTTTGGATTTTTACAGTTTTAAGACAAATGACAAGCAAATTAAGTTCTAAGCGAACAATTACACATAATAAGCATCTAACATCTATAATAAGCATTAATAAGCTACACTAAACAGATATTAGCAAGCAATAAGCAATAATAAGCTGAAATTCACAATTGAGCTATAAAAAAAATTTAAGAACTTACAATAGCCTTTGCTCTAAACAAGGCTTATCAAATGCTCTTATGAGCTATCAACAAGCTCCAGCTTATCCTAGGATAAGCTGGTGTGGTCTTGGAAGCCCATCCATTACTAACTTCCCTTCTATAAGTAAGCTGAGGTAAATTTGGAGTAGTTTTTGAGTAAGAAAAGCTCAACTAAGCTTTTGAGAGCTTAGTTGAGTAAATAGCCAGCTTAAGATAAGATTTAGACAAATTATTAAGAGCTATTTGATCTATTAAGAGCTTATTAAATCATATTGCTTATTAAGTAAAACAGAATTCTACACAAGATTAAAAATAAACTTTAAATTTAATTAATGAAAACAGATTACAAAGCTTTTAAATGAAGATTACAAGGATTGAAAATAATAAACTGAAAGTGAATTGAGATTACATTAACTGAAAATTACATAAGCTAAGAACAATTACTAAAAGCTATACTAAGCTACACTAAAAAGCTAGAAAAGTAAAAAAGATGATCTATATGAGTAAGGCAGACTCTCTATTTATAGAGCAAGAGAGAAGCTTTTAGTCTTCAACACACGCTCCTGCTTGCTCTGATCTTGACCATTCATTCCTTGCAATCATTGGATCCCTTTTCTTAGCCGTTGGATCAATAAGTGAGCACACGGATTGCCAGCGTGGCAATCCTTGTGTCAGAGGCCTTGTGCTTCTTTTGGCTTGTTCTTAGTGTAAATTTCCCTTCCTGATGTGTTAGTTTGATATCCCGCGTGTCAACCCCTTGAGCCCGTGTAGCCAATCACAAGCGTTTGATGACGCTTCTTGTTGCTGAGATGTAAGCTTAGAACTAAGCATCTTTTGGCCATGTTGGATTACTTCTAGAAAAGGTTAATTGCATTTTAATCGAGCAATATTGAAGATGGTAAATTGAGGAAGACGGGTAAACAGTAAAACTGTTTTTCCCGCCCCCTTTTCTTATTCATTTGAGTTTACTGAGGGTTTTAAAAAAAGGGATGTTTGACTTGGGCCCGGGTTTTTATTAAATTGGGCCGGTGATGGGTTTAAGGGTTCGGGTAATATTTAAAAGGGTTTTAGGTTATAAAATAGATAACGACCGTTAGTCTTTTATATTAAAAGGACTAACGGTGTTAAGCATTTAGGGCTTCTAATGAAAATGGTTTTAACATTAAGGGTATTTTGGGTATTTTAAGGGTTTTTGTCTTTTGTGGGTTGACCATTGTTGACCATGGGACTTTTGTTGACCTTTGCTAGAAACTCCCGGCTCTTGTGCACTTTATCCGTTCCCTTGTTCGTGTTTGTCCGGTTTTGACTATTTTCTTGTGATTTTTGCAATATCCGTACCTACACATCACAAATGACAAAACAAGCAATATACAAGCATAATTTGCACAATTTGTTTATTTTAGGGCCATTTTTGGTATAAGAAGGATATGTGATTTCTCATATATCAAAATTATCTTGTGTATTTGTGTTATTCGGGTTGTGTGTAAATCCGATAGTGTAGATCTTGTGATTGTGTATTGCTTGTGAAGTGGTAGATTGGTTCTAGCTAAGATTAGGACTCGACATTTAGCTTAGTGTCGGAAAACAAAGTAAGCGACGTGTAAATGGTTTTCTCCGCCTAAAGGGAACTTGTTGACATAGTGAAATCTCGAGTAGGATACTCGGAGAGTGGAGTATGGCGAAGAGGTGCTTCGTAGCCGAACCACTATAAAATCTTGGAGTCTTTGTTTGATTGTTTTTTTCCTTATCTCTTTATATTATTGTCATTGTTATTTGGTTTTAGTTTAGATTGTTATATTGTTAGTTCATATTGTTGATTGGTTAAACATACAACTCGAATCTAAGTATTTTGAAAGTAAACTTTTTAAACTTAAAACGAACTTGTAAACTATGCAACCCCCCTCCCCCTTCTAGTTTTCACATCTACCATAATAAAACAAAACATTATTGTTCTTATTGAATAAATTAAATCATATCATATCTCCTGTATGACAATATTTGCTACAAATTCAATTACAATAATATATATAGTCAAGCTTTTAATTATTTTGTTGGTCGTCTGGTCTCTAAAGCTTCAACCAACGGTTATTAAGAGCTTGTACCGGCCTTGCATTAGGTTTCTCTTCTTGTAACATCAGCACATAAAATGAAAATGTATGTTGTATCGTATAGATAGTTCCTATTGAAAATTAAATGTGTAAAAACTTACATCATGGACAGCGTCACGTATTGCATATAGTTGTGCTCGTGAAACCGTTCTCAGCTAATAAATTAAAAAAAAAAGTATTAATGTCATTATAGTCATGTATGAAGAGTACTTATAAAAATTCATATGAATGATTTAGAAAGCTTATTACCTTATTAGCAATGGTCCAAGCAACATTTTGGGTACATAGAGGAGTTTTAAGTGAGCCAATATATCGATAATATTATCTTCTTCCAACATTTATATCTCGTGGATCAATCATTCCCATGCTTTTTTGAACATCTTTTGTGGAAGAGAGTGCTTTAAAATATGGTTTCATCTGACCATATGTAAAAAAATTCGAACATAAAGATTAGTATATATTTGTTGGACAAACACTAGAGGCAGTTAACAAGGCCGTCTCTAAATTTCTAAACTTTTTTAAGGTCATGTGCGAAATTACATAATGAGACCTTTCGAGAAGAAATATTATATCTAAAATGTCATTTTTATAAAATATAATGCAAATTAGTTATCTAAACGTTTAACATATTGTTAAGAGGACAAATTTTGGGGCCCCTAAAATTTTTGAGGCCCTGTGCGGTCGCCCATCCCGCACACCCTCAAAGACGGACTTGGCCGTTAAAATAAACTTTGTTAAACAAATCATATAAGACGTACCAACGATAGAAAAGAATCAGGGCGATCTATTTTGTACATGATTCCGACCACTGCAATTTTACCGTCGCTACTTTGATGAACCAAGTGTAGCTCTAGATTGAACCTATGTGTAGCAAAATTTCGCAAAAACATTCTTTTGAATTTGGCTAGCTGAATTATTAGGTGATGATTTATGTTTTGGTTTGGTAAATTTCATATAATATTATGTACGTATACATTCAGCTATTGATTGTGTGTTCGGTTGAAGTGTGCCAATGAAGTTGGTTAAGTTGATACTCAATTCCGTTTATATGCATAATGTCATGCTCCTCCTATCCATCTCAACTGTTATTCACATAAATTAAAGTAGTATTGTCAAGGGTATTCATAATACTTAGAAAAATAATTATGCGGGCATATACCATCATATCGTGACATGCATTCTTTAGAAACAAAACTTGAAGATGATAACAATATAAAGATCTCTGGTTATTGGGACAATCCCAAGTCCTGTCGTTCATACCTTTGAGTTATCATTGAATTTTGTGCTCCCACATCAATGGCTTCTTTGTAGACCTTTTATATAGGCACAAATATATGAATGTAAAAGCATCTTATTAATGTTTCGGTAAGTTGAAATGGTCTTAAACTTAAAATTTTAATTAGTTGTGAAAAATGAAAAACGCAACACTTCATATTCATGTTGATGGTTACATTCTTTATTTTGAAAAATGAAAAAACGTAACATTTCATATTCATGTCCATGATCACATAAGATATATTATTGCATTTAATCTCAATTTATTTTATAAGTTTATGAATAAGAATTGAAGTCATTAATACTTCACAATAAATGATGAGACTTAATCTTTTATAATATAAGATATTTAGCTACATGGATTTATTATATAACACGGATAAGTTGTTGATTAGTATATTAAAGATGGTATGGTTTCAAATGCATTAGGGTATTTGCGTAGTTCTGTGAGTGTTATTGATTCCGGAGGCTGGTGGACTCGCTTGAACTAAAATAATGATATTATTAATCATGATGCTTTTTATAATGTTAATCGAGAACATATTGATGCAGGGGATTTGGATGACCTTAACTTTCGTTGCTTAAATAATAAAAGTGATTAAAGAAAAAAGCCTGCAAACATCATTTCAAGCGGTTGCGAAGATAGCGATAACGCGACCATGCACAACGAAGGTTTTATCCGAGTTTTGAATGCAAGCACCAACTCGGTCATTGTCGTTGTTTCTGAACGCAACTTTGAACTTCTGAATGTTTAATATTGTGCACCATATGATAGGATATGACTTAGAGGGAATTGAGTTGCACACCTCACTCCTGCATAGCATTTAGCAAAAAAACATGGATTGGAAAATGTTAATCTGAGTCATACAACATGGATCACAATTTTGAAGGTTATGGTAGATATATGAAGCAAGATATGTTGTTTCATTGTAGTGCTATTTAGAGATCTGGTGAAATCGATTTCAAGCTATAATTATTTATACTCGATGAACAGAGAATGTTGTATCGTTATGCCTATTTTTTCAACAATATGTTAGCAATTGTTTTTGGTGAATGTTATACTTCCTCCGTCCCAAAATTATTGTCCCCCGACAAAAAACATACAGTTTAAGAAAAGTGCATTTTATTACTGTTTTATATTTCTTATTTTTTTAGCAAAATGACAGTTTTACCCTTAACTAATTAATTAAAGTTTTCTTTAAAGTTTGTAATAATAATTTCAAGTAAGAGTAATATGATAAACTTAATTAAACTTCTTATCTTTTTTTACTAGTGGACAATTAAATTGAAAAATCACAAAAAGGGAGCATAAACTATAAAGTTAGGACGGAGAGAGTACAATATATAGTAGTCAAAAATTATCATGTTATATTTTTAAATGTTAAAATATATTAAAACATAAAGCAGTCCAAGATTATCACATATTTATAAATAGTAATAAGCGAATCTTTTATCGAGTAAAAAAAAACGAAAAGTGAGGACTTTTGCATTTAAAAAAAAATCTTTCCTTATTAGGTATGATGCTTCTAATTTTTTATTATTTTTGAATATATGTTTAATTAAAAAGCTTAAATACTTTCAAAATTGTCATTATTTTGGTGGAGAAATTTTATAAGAAAAAAAACACATAAAAATATATGCTTCAGATTTATAAAAACAAAAACTTAAAAAGGAGAAGAGGTAATTAATAAAACTTTAGTGATTTAATTTTAAATAAATTATACTACACCCGTCCCACATTAAGTGTCCACTATGACTTTTTCAAGTCTTTAATCTTCAACTTTGACCATAAATATATTTGTTTGTGTTATATAATACTTAATAAAAAAATATACAAATGAAAATATATTTAAAAACTTAATCCATTCATATATCTTGCATCAAGTATTATATAACACGAACAAAAATATTTAAAGTCAAAGTTGAAGAATAAAGACTCAAAAAAGTCATAGTGAACACTTAATGTGGGACGGATGGAGTAAAGTGTTAAGTGTAAATTTATAAATTTACAAATTTTATTATAACTTAAAAAAAACAAGTAACCTAAACTTTCATAACTTATAAAACAGAAAAAATAAAAATTATATATATATTTAAAAAAATATAATATATAAGCTTCATGCGTGCACGGAAATTAAAAGTAGTATTATGCTTACAACAATACGAGTCCGCCTAATATATCGTTTTTTTCTTTGTAAATTATGTTTGGTGCAATTTTGACCAAACTCGATTTCAGCGGCAAAATTCTAAAATGTTCTCGAAATAAAGTTTTGTTTAAGAGAAGAGTTATATTGGATTACAAAAAAAGTTGGATACCAAACGATTCATCTTCATCATCCATCTAAAAAGAAATCAATGGTTGAGATTAAAAAGATTTTTTATTATTTTACCTCCTTTTTAAAACTTAAATATCTCTTAAACCGTTAATCATTAAACGAAAAAAATATATCATCACGACGAGCATTTAATTATCTTTCCATAGATATCTACTTTGATATACTTTCGACAAAAAAAATTCATTTTTCTCACGTTTTTTTTCGTTGTTGAAACTTGCATGAAAATATCATATGTGATTAAACACTAATTTGAATATTCGTATAAAATCATATATGATACTCCCTACGTCCCATAATAAGTGTTCACTTTGACTTTTTTTAGTCTTTCTTGTTTAATTTTGACCATGAATATTTTTATTTGTGTTATATAATACTTGATGAAAATTATACCAATAAAAACATATTTAAAATCCAATCCATTTATATACTTTTCATCAAGTATTGAATAACACAAATAAAAATATTTATGATCAAAGTTGAATAAGAAAGACTAAAAAAGTCAAAGTGGACACTTATTATGGGACGGATGTAGTATAACACTAACATCGAATTGCATGTGATTGTATTAAACTTAAATATCATATAGGATTTAACACTAATATTATATATGATTTTATCATATGTGATTTATCAGTAATATCATATATGATTTTAAATATCATATATGATTTAACACTAATATCATATATGATTTCTCATGCAAGTTTCAACAACGAAAAAAAAGACGAAAAAAAGTGAAAAAAACGAAGAAAAAAAATTCGTCGAAAGTATATCAAAGTAAATATCGATAGAAAGATAATTTAATGCTCGTCGTGATGGTATATTTTTTCGCTTAACGATTAACTGTTTGAGAGATATTAATATTTGAAAAAATGATGAAAATGGTTTTTGGGTTTTAATCTGAAAGGTGAAGATTGGTCCTTAGTATCCACGTTAACTTTAATTTAATTATATAGAAAACAAATTTTTTGTTAAAATTTAATTTTCTAAAATAAAAAAATAAACTTGGAGAACACTCTTTTGACTTGTCAAACAAATCTCCACAAAACCCCAAACCCACCCCCTTAATTATTTCCTTAGTTTCAGATCATCATCGTACCAAATCAATCAACCAGCCGCCAGCCATGTTTTCATACGAAAATCTTCCACCACCAAAAACAATCTTAACCACAGCCGCCTCTTTAACCGCCTCAGCCGTCCTTTTCAAATCATTAGCAGCCGACATTATTCCATTCGACATTAACGAATATTTCAAAACTTGTTTCAGACGTTTCTCATCAGAACTCACTATTGTCATCCAAGAATCCGATGGCCTTACGCCGAATCATCTCTTCGAGTCTGCTAACCTTTACTTGGGGAGCAAGGTATCTCCCTTAACTCGCAGGATCAAAGTCCAAAAGCCCGAAAAAGATGAGCAGTTTACCGTCACAGTGGATAGGTACCAAGTTATAGTGGACGTGTTTCAAAATGTGAAATGCAAGTGGGTTCTGCAGACGGAAAGAGTTGAAGTGGGACATAACTCGAATGCTAAGCCGGAGATTAAGTACTTTGAGTTGAGTTTTCACAAGAAGCATAAGGAAACAATGTTGAGGAAGTACTTGGGTTATGTAGTAAGGAAAGCTAAGGAGATTAAGGAAGAGAGTAAAGCAGTGAAGCTGCATACGGTGGATTATAATGGGACGGATTACTGGAGCTCGGTTGTTTTGAACCACCCTGCGACGTTTAAAACCATGGCTATGGATGAAGAGAAGAAAGTTGAGATTATGGAGGATCTTGATTTGTTTATAAGGAGGAAGGAATATTATAGGAGGGTTGGGAAGGCGTGGAAGCGAGGGTATTTGTTTTATGGACCGCCTGGTACTGGGAAGTCGAGTTTGGTTGCAGCTATGGCTAATTATCTTAAGTTTGATGTTTATGATTTGGACTTGAGGGAGGTGCAATGTAATTCGGATTTGAGGAGGTTGTTGATTGGTACGAAGAATAGGTCTATTATTGTGATTGAGGATATTGATTGTAATGTGGGAGTGCAGAGTCGAGAACTTGACCAAGAACCGAATGATGATGATAAGGTACCTACATTGTCATATTAAGGTTGGAATGTTAATAACTTAAAATTGAATGATGGGAGGTCACCCATTACCCAATATCTGTAGTTTGGTTTATACTAAAGCTAGTCAAAAACATGTTGAATGATGAAATGTTACTTCAATTTAGTGATTTACAGTTGCTCATTAATTTTAGCTCACCGAAAAATTAACCAAAGAATTTATGTTTTTTTTAAGAACTCAGGGGTTATGTTCTTTCAGTTTTCCAGATCCGGGATGAACAAAACCTGTACATATATCGTTGGCCTATAAAGTAGCGTTCTTATACATTATACGTATAATTTATGCATTAAAATTACACTATAGGCCACTTTCTACACATTCGGCCTATTTGACCCATTTTTGTTAAGCTAATCTTTTTTACCCATTTAGCCTTTTAAGATAAACTTAGACCTTTATGGGATTGAGCCATGCTTGAGTGAACTTCATAACATATTACCTGGATGGCTGAATCTCAGATGATAGCAGCAACATTGATTAATTTTTTTATTTTTTTTTGCTTTGGGTTAGATAACTTTATCAGGGCTGCTCAACTTCATTGATGGGTTGTGGTCGAGCTGTGGGGATGAGCGGATAATCGTGTTCACAACAAATCACAAGGACCGTTTGGATGAAGCATTACTGAGGCCTGGTCGTATGGACGTGCACTTAGAGATGTCTTATTGTACTTAT
>BQNB010123726.1:0-20050 GCA_026074375.1 Tanacetum coccineum
TGAAAGCTAAACCCATGGACGATAAATTGGGTTTTAAGACGATCAAGGTTCGAGGTCGAGTCATTATAAAGAAATGAAAGTTGATGTAGGGGATACAAATGTGGATGCTACGAGTACAAGGGAAGAGTGAGGCAAACTCGAGGACGAGTTTTTTTTCAAGTGGGGAAGGATGATGTAGTTCTGCCTTCATCATATGTTAGGAATCTATAAAGTGTTGGTCATTCACGGCTATTTACCTTGTAATATTGTGTTTTATAGTTTTCACTTATATTTATCTTATATCTCACATCGCCCTAGATGGCTAACATGTAAGCACTCCTTCTCCTATAAAAGGATGTGCACGGGTATGATGTAGAGATAGTTAATGTTTGATATTGATAATAAAAAGCGTTGCTTTAATCAATCTATTCTTGGCAATTTTTGCTAAGAATCTCCTAATAATCAGTATTCGTTTGAATCAACGATTGTTGGAAGAATCAATCCCGGTACTTGTGTGAATCAACATGATCAATTTGTGTTATCTCGTTTTTAGCCTACATCAACTTTAGATACCCATAAGCGGTTAGTCATTATATCGTGTTTTTATGTATCGACACATAGCATTGATATTGATAATGAAGGAAAATGGTATATGAGATAGCTGAGTGGTGTTCATTTTGATTAACAAAAAGCTAACTGTTTTAGCCTCTTTTTTGTTAAAGAAGCGATGGATTATTGGTGATGATTTTCCATTGAAAGAACTTATACATTTCTACAACATAATTTATTTTTTGTAGTGCAGATCTACTGGGTAGCAATGGGAGTCACAAATACTAAAAATGATAAAGGAATGTGGCAATGCGCACAAACCTATAAGAATTTTTTGTATAGGAAAGTGAAAGTATATTTAGCATATAAGTGCTGAACACATTAAAAATAAGGCACAAATAAATACACATAATAATCATGCATTATTTATGAAAAGAAGCTTTTGATCATAATAGTTGATGACGTATAGTACGGACCGGGCACGGCCCCATACTTCTTTGTGGGCTTAACCTGTGTCGCGGTCACGGGTCGCGGACCAGCTAGTGTGTCACGGTCGCGGTTATGGACACCTGTCTAGAACGCGGGTTTCATGGCATGGTCTCCAACGGTTGTATTCTGCATACAACTGATTTATGCGCTATTTCAGGGACGGATAACCCTAAATTAAGTAGGGGATATAATCTGTTAGTTTAAATAGGTCAAGATAATGTCAAATCCCGGTTTTGTCGGATAAGGCTTAGGCCGAATTATGGGGAAACCCTAATGAGCAAGAGGCCTATAAAAGGATCAACAATCATCATCAACGAGGTATCACTAAAAACCCTAATCATACTTGATTACTCTCCAAAAACCATATACTTACTCTCACGCCGGAGGCTAATCGTGGGATCCGCTCCCACGATGAGGTTAACGCGTGTTCTTTATTCCTTGTGCAGGGGTCCTCAACAAAATTCACTTGGTGCAAGAATAAGGTTTCTCAGCCCGAATAACAACCTATTCGGGCCAAATCAGATCTAGCCTAACTTTTGCATCAACAAGTTAGCGCCATCTGTGGGACCTGACACTTGGAATCACTTTGAAGAATGAGCGCAGCGGCTAACACAACCCTAATTGTGACCACCATCACAAAAACAGCGAACAAAGAAAAAATGCAGAAGGAAAGGGATAAAGTTAACATCCAAGACTTATGTGAGGAACACTATGAAGACATCTTACCTATTATCATGGATAAAGTCCGTCGCAATAAGCGAAAAGAAGTTCATTGATATGTGTGAAAACACATATCCGTTTTATATCAAAAATGGCCCTAAAAAGACAAAATTGTGCTTTAAATGTTTGAATATTGCTTGTTTTGTCTTTGTGATTGTGTAGGTACGGATATTGCAAAAATCTTAAGAAAACGGTCAAAACCTGACAATCACGGACACGGGAACAGAATTGAGTGTGCAAAAGCCGAGAGAATGCTATCAAAGGTCAACAAAAGTCAACTCATGATAAACAGTGGTCAACCACAAAAAAAGACAAAACCTAAAAATACCAAATCAGTCCCTCAAAGTTAAACCAAAATGGAAAAATAGTCCCCTAAACCCTAACGGTGTTAACTCTTTAATTTATGAAAGAGTTAACACCCGTTAACTCTTATATAAACCCAAAACACCCATGGCCCAAGATATAAGCCCAAAGTCCCGAATATAAAAAACACGGGTCAAAGCAAAGTCAAACTCCCACCCCTTATAGAAAAATTATGCGGGAAAAGAAGTTGTTACTATTTACCTTCTTCTTCAATTAACCCCATGCTTAAAAGAGAGGGTAAATCAAAATTGGCTACGTGGCTCTTTAATTCGAGTAACCCAAAAGGGAATGACACGCGTACAATGAAGGAAACACACCAAGATCAAGATTATTGCACTAAAAGGCTTAAAAAAGAAGCACAATGGCTCTGACAAACGGAATGCTACGTTGGCAATCCGTGTGCTCACCAAAGTGATCCAACGGCTTAAGATAAAGATCTAATGATTGGCAAGATTCAAGGGCAGGGATTTATGGGGGCATCTAACAACCTCCAGGACCTAGAAGCTTCTCTGAAGGCTATAAATAGCCCTCACATTCACACACACACGAATCTAGTTTTTAGCTTTTAAAAATTTAGCTTATGTATTTTTTTTAGCTTTTAAACTTTAGCTCTTGTAATTTTCAAATTCAGTTATTGTAATTCAGTTTTAAAATCTTGTAATTAGTTTTCAAGTTAATGAAATTTAGTGTTCAATTATACAATCTATCATAAGCTCTTATCATTTTCAAATGTTTTCGGTCACTATTCCAAAAGCTCCTAATAAGCTCATACAAGCTCTTTGAGTCTCTAAGCTCAAATTGAGCTCATAATAAGCATCTAATCTATTTAAACTCTTAAAATCAGTCAAATACCCTTGCTAAATAGAATTTGAGCTTTTGGATGATAAGCTTACAATTGAAGAGCTTATGGGACTTTTACTAGCTTATCATTGATAAGCTAGAGCTTGTAGACAACTCATTTGAGCATTTTAGCCTTTGTTTAGCTAAGGTTTCTGTAAGTTTCCTTTTAAATTCAAGTCTCTTAGCTTAATAAGTTGCATTTGCTTATTTTCTTCTTATCTCTTGCTTAATTGTGCCTAAATCTGTCTTATTGTGCCTATTAAGTTTGTTTGATCCTTTGTTTTCTAGTTATATAGCTTAGATCTTAGTTTTAATGTTTTTTTGTCTTTAATCTGTCAAAAAGAAAAAAAAATAAGTATAGTTATTAGATCTTTAATTATGGCTTAATTGTTTGTTGAAATAGGTTCATTAGATTTGTTATAAGCTATTTGTTATCTGGTATTTAGGATTTAAGCTCTTAATTTCATTTTCATAAGCTAATATGGTTTTGAGTCTAGTTAAAGGGGTGTTTGGCATAACAATGTTAACCATAAGTTAATAATGTTTGTGCCCTTTTGGTCTTAGGCCTTAGGTACTGAACTCTCAAATAAACTTGTTAGAGTAAATTTTTTAAAGCTAAGTTAGGAATTATAAGTTTTTCATAAGTTAGTATCATAAAAGCTCAAATCTGTCTAGTTTTAATTGCATTATTAGCTTATTTCAGTTCTAGCTTGTGTCTTTGCTTAATTTGCATCTAGGCTTGATTTAAAAGAGTGTAGAAGTCATTTAAAATAGGTCTGCATTGAAGGTTTTTAGTTTTGGTCTATATGAATGTCAACTGCATCAGCAGTTATAATAGACAAACTTCCATTTTCTAGCTTAATTTTTAGAGAGTTAAAATAGTTTTTAGCTTTAGCTTTTCATAATACAATAAGTTTTAGGTCTTAATATCTTTTCATTTGAGTTTCAAAATAAGCCTCATAAGACCTATCTGATTTATAAGGTGCACAAGTGAACTTTGTCTTTTCAAATCAAGCAAACTCAAACATTATGAGTTTCTTCTAGCAAAATATCATTTTAGGCATTTTCCTTCAGCACTTAGTTTCAAAATAATTTTATTTAAAAGTAAATTTAGTAGCTTATTAGCTGTAGTAAAAACCTGGCATAAGACAATCTCCCACAAGGATCCAAAGCTTATTAGAAAATATAGCTTAAAAGATCCATCTAGGGACTGTTTGGTTGTCAGTTTCTATTAACTGCTTTTTAGAGTTTTAATTGCTTATTTCTTTTAAGCTTTTGTTTAATTCTTGTCCTTGTTTGCTTAATATGTTAGTTTAAATTAGTATTGAGCTTATTAAGTCAGTAGTGTTAGCTTATTAGCTTTTTCATTAAAAATCCAAAAATACCAAGAATTTAGCCTGTACTTTTTTCCATAGTCTGCTGTTTTCTTTTGCTTATCTGTTTTTTCAAAATGAAGTTTTTTGCAATTCTAATACTTAAATAGCTGTGCTTTAAGTAGGTAATAAGCTTCTTGGCCTAGGATCTACTTATAAGCTTAATTTTAAGCTCAAAGTCTGCCTAAGGACTGTTTGGTTTATAGTTTTCATAATAAAGCTTATTTGGATTTTCAGTTCTTATTTTGTTTTCTATTTCTTATTTCTTTCTAAACCTGCTTATTAGGTTTTGCCTTACAGGGTGGATAGCTTATTTTGTCCTGCCTAAGACTTATTACTACTTGTTAAGTTCTAAAATTCTATAAAAAGCCAAAAAAATAAAGTTAAGTGTTTCTGTCATGTTTTAAGCTGTTTCATAGCTTATTTAGGGCTTTTCAGCTTTAAGTGTTTTTATTAAAAGTGTTTTGTTTATAACTTATCTACACCTTGCTTAATAAGTTAACACTTTTAATAAAAACACTTAAAGCTGAAAAGCCCTAAATAAGCTATGAAACAGCTTAAAACATGACAGAAACACTTAACTTTATTTTTTTGGCTTTTTATAGAATTTTAGAACTTAACAAGTAGAAATAAGCTAAGGCAAGGACAAAATAAGCTACTACTAACCTAAGACAAACCTAATAAGCAGGTTTAGAAAGAAATAAGCAATAGAAAACAAAATAAGAACTGAAAATCCAAATAAGCTTTATTATGAAAACTACAAACCAAACAGTCCCTAGGGCAGACTTTGTAGCTTAAATTAAGCTTAAAGTAGATCCTAGGGCCAAGAAGTCTAAGTATAACTACTTAAAGCACAGTTTCAATATAAGCTACTTAGAATTGCAAACCAAATTCATTTTGAAAAACAGGTAAGCAAAGAAAAAGCACTATGAAAAAGCTACAGGCTACTCTTGGTAGTTTTGAATTTTAATGAAAAACTAAATAAGCTAACACACTGACTTAATAAGCTCAATACTATTTAAACTAACAAATTAAGCAAACTAGGACAAGAAATAAATAAAAGCTAAAAAGAAATAATCATTTAAAACTCTAAAAACCTTAATAGACCTGACAACCAAACATTCCCTCATATGATCTTAAGCTTAATTCTAAAAAGCTCTTGGATCCTTGTGGGAATCTGACTTATGCAGGCTTATACTACAGCTAATAAGCTACCTAAACTAGTTTTAAAAATTATTTTGAAAACTCAGTGCTTAGTGAAAAAGCTAAATGAAATTAGCCTAGAAACTCATAATGTTCTGAGTTTGCTTTGGATTTGAAAAGACAAAGTTCACTTTTGCACCTTAAAAACAGATAGTCTTATGAGCTTATTTTGAAAATCCAAATTGAAAAAGATTATTAATGACCTAAAAACTTATTGTATTATGAAAAGCTAAAGCTAAAAACTAACTCAATAACTCTTCTAAAATTTAAGCTAGAAAATGGAAGTTTTGTCTTTTTAAACTCTGATGCAGTGACATTCATATAGACACAAAACTAAACCCTTCAATGCAGACCTATTAAATGGACTTCTTCACTCTTTAAATCAAGCCAAATGCAAATTAAGCAAAGACACAAGCAAGAATCTCAAATAGAGCTAATTATAGCAATATAAAACTAGACAATTTGAGCTTTATATAACTAAACCTTAATGAAAAAACTTATATTCCTAACTTATCTTTAAAAAATTTACTCTAACAAGTTTATTTGAGAGTTCAATACCTAAGGCCTAAGACCAAAAGGGCACAAACAATATTAACTTGTGGTTAACATTGTTATGCCAAACACCCCTTTAACTAGACTCAAAACCATATTAGCTTATGAAAATGAAATTAAGAGCTTAAAATCCCTTAAATACCAGATAACAAATAGCTTTATAACAGAATCTAATGAACCTATATCAGAACAAACAATTAAGCACAATAAATTAAAGATCTATAACTATACTTAATTTATTTCTTTGACATATTAAAGACAAAAAAAACATTAAAACTAAGAGTCTAAGCTATATACCTAAAAACAAAGGAACAAACAAACATAAAAGGCAACAATATAGACAGATTTAGTCACAATTAAGCAAGAGATAAGAAGAAAAATAAGCAAATGCAACTTATTAAACTAAGATACTTGAATTTAAAAGAAAACTTACAGAAGCCTTAGCTAAACAAAGGCAAATTAATGCTCAAATAAGCTGTCTATAAGCTCTAGCTTATCAATGATAAGCTAGTAAAAGTCCCATAAGCTCTTCAGTTGTAAGCTTAATCATCCAAAAGTCATAATCCATAAGCAATAGGTGTTAAGACTGATTTTATTGGTTTAAGTATATTAAGAGCTTATTAATAGCTCAATTTGAGCTTAGAGACTCAAAGAGCTGTAGTAGAGCTTTTGAGAGCTTTTTGGAATAGTGACTGACAACATTTGAAGATTACAAGAGCTTATGACAGATTGAATAAAAGAACACTAAATTTCATTAACTTGAAAATTAATTACAAGATTTTAAAACTGAATTACAATAACTGAATTTGAAAATTACAAAAGCTAAAGTTTAAAAGCTAAAAAAATTACATAAGCTAAATTTTTAAAAGCTAAAACTAGATATCGTGTGTGTGATTGTGAGAGGCTTTATATAGCCTTCAGAAAAGCTTCTAGGATCCTGGAGTTTGTTAGACGCTCCCATAAATCCCTGCCCTTGAATCTATTCTATTCATTGAGTCATAATTTAAGCCGTTGGATCACTTTGGTGAGCACACGGATTGCCAACGTGGCATTTCGTGTGTTAGAGCCATTGTGCTTCTTTTTCAAGTCTTTTAGCGCAAAATACATTCATTAGGTGGTGTTTTCATCATCCATGTGGCATTCTTTCCTTAGTGGGTTTCACAATGGAACGTTTGGTGATGTGTAACTCTGCCAGCATGTCCTTTGGTACTTGAATTACATGGCCACGTCCTTAAGTTTCATTTACCCTTTGTTTTGAGCCCGAGGTAAATCGAAGAAGAAGATTAATAGTAACAACAAATTTTCGCGCGTAAAAACTTGTATAAAAGAGGTGTGTTTGACTTTTCTTTTGACCCAGGGTTATAACTCGTTTGACTTTGGGCATATAAAGGGTTTTGGGCCGGGCGTGTTTGTTTTGGGCTCAAGCAAAGTTAACAGGCTTGGGTTTGGTTTTATAAGAAACATAACGACCGTTATCTTTTAATTAAATGAAAGATAACGGTGTTTAGAAGATTAAGGGTATATTTAGTGAATATGAATTAACTTTGAGGGACTGATTTGTGAAATTTAAGATTTTGTCATATTGTGTGTTGACTTTGGTTATATGACCATGGATGACGTTAGAACCATTCTACCGATCTTGAAATACTTTATCCATTCCCGTGTCCGGTTTGACCCGGAAATTTGACCGATTACTGAGATTATATTGCAAATTCCGTAACCCATACAATCACAAAGACAAAACAAGCAATATACAAGCATTTTAAGCACAATTTTATCTTTTATGGGACATTTTTGATATAAAAACGAAAATGTGTTTATTTCACACATATCAAAAATTCTTCAAACTAAGCGATTTGCGAGTCCTCACTCAATATTAAGTATGCTCAATAACCCATAAACCCAAAACTTCCCCAAACTAAAACTTTGAAAAGTAGCAAGCTTTGTGAATGAGAGTTAAGAAATCACAAGTTATAAAACACCCTATTTTCCCAATTTTATAAAACTTCTTTCATTTTTTTTATATATATATATATAAACTTAGAAATATTTGACTTTTGATTAGTTCCAAAACTGTTTTAGGTAATCATAGAAACAAGCATGCATTTTCGATCCGAGAATGCCCACAAAAAGGATGCAATACATCGGTTCCCGACTTTTCACTTATCCAAACCAAGCTTTAAAACGAATAATAGCTAAATATCATTATCAAGAAGCTAAACACTACTCATTATATCAACTTTTGAACTTTTATTTTTTTTACTCCCGACAATTATTATATCTTAAGTGAGTGTTGCTATATTAAGAATATCAACCAATGATCAACGTTTGCAAATACAATGCATCACGATACTGCCGAGAATAATGAGTTTGAAGGCGAGATCAACCTATGTAGCGACTTCCGTCTCGCACAATCCCAACCTTGCGGCTAAGTGACGCGGATGCCTTTGAACACCCACAGAGACAAGTATAGGGACTCACGAACCTTAGGTTTTCAAAAACTCCTCAGTTTCCCGAATATTTCAAAGCTTATAAAAATAAGAATAGTCAAAGTTCAAAGCATATATGAATTTTAACAATAAGATAATTCTTATTTATTAATTCACACTTAATATTAAACAATTATGCAATTGTAACCCTCGACCTTTTAGAAGGCTGCAACATCGGTTGTGAGCCGGCAAGATGCAGCAAACTTTTATCAGTCTCGAATTTTTTTATTTTTACTATGGGCTTTTTTTAGAAGACTACCACATCGGTTGTGAGCCGGCAAGAGGTAGTAAACTTTTATCGGCCCACAGCTTTTATTATTATTATATTTATTATTATTATTATTATTATTTTATTATTATTTTTTTACTTTAATAGAGAAGGCTTCTTTTTGAAAATTCAAAGTAATAAATTTGGAACTAAGACTACAATTTTTGCTATAAATTACATAAAAATTGTTGATTTTAAGTGTTAGATACTCCTGAAAACAGCAACGTATATTAGTCTGGTTAAGAAGCATATGGGAGAAACAAGCCACAAATTACATACATGAGCTCTTAAGATTTCCAACTAATCCTTGTTTAGCATCATACTCATACTTAACTCTATCATTTTTCGTTTTTCGCAAAAATCGCGAAATGCTTAGCCTAAAAGTTAAGAAACAAGCTAGAGCTCAACACGCTCGATAAGGTCAAAATTTACTCTTATTCTACCCAGCAAGAAAGTCAAAATTGTGACAAAAACACTTATTTTTATATTTTGAAAATTTTAAAATTTTTTCATATTTTTAAAAATTTTTAGTGTGAAAACGAGGTACGTGAGAACAACAGGTAAAAGTAGGTAAGATTAAATCGAAGATATACTACCCCATACTAAAATCAAACATTGTCCTCAATGTTTCCTAGCCTAAGACTTAAAACCCCATACTAAAACTCAAAAAGGTCGAATGCATAACTTAAACATGAAGAAAGTATCACAAAAATCTTTAGCCGTTTATCAAGTGAGCTAAAAGATAAATGTTAGTCGATAATAATCTTTAGGATATCGGATTTCCCCAAACAAAAATTTTTGGCAAGCAAAGCTAAGGAAGCTCGAGGGACCGGGACAAACACCGACACAGAGTACTTTCAGGAAAATATAGTGGTCCAATCCAGGCATACATCAACGAGTACAAAACAACAAAACAAGAATCGTAAGAGTAACAAGCCTCCTTCACAACACATTAGAAATTAAAAAAAAATAGAAAAATGGATAAGCATGGGGTGCCTCCCACGAAGCGCTTTGTTTTTTGTAACCGAGTCACATAGCTTGACTCGATCCCCGAATTTATTTGTCCTTGGAGAGAGTAAATGAAAGAGAAAATCTCAATCGGGCTTTCATGAATGTTTAGATAAACATTTGAGCACATGAAAGTTCCATCCCGATGAGATGCCATCGATTCTAAATGGAGATGCCGGGGTTAAAAATAGTGTCTTCACTCCCGAAGGAGTAAAGAAAAGGAGAATCCACAGGGTAAGTAAGAAACGGGAGAAAAGTCCGAATGAAGAATGTGAAGGAATCGTCATCTTCAACATCAATCTCATCTCCCCCTAGGTCAAAACATTCATCTTCATTAAGCTCATCAAAACAGTTTATCACGGGTGCATCGGTCTCAATAATTAAGCTAATCTTAACATCTGGTGGTTCCGTAGGAGGACGAGGAAATGACAGATCATCATAAAGATCAAAGTGAAATGATTCAAACTCGAGAAGAGAGTTATTAGCATGAGTAGTGGTACTGCCACTTCTCGTCTCTTCCGTATGATCGCTAAAAGTCTCGAATTTAGGTAAAGAGTTATCCGAATAAGAGAAAGAAGTATCGGACTCCTCAAAGAACAAATCACTATCCACAATAGGAATAGGAAATAAAGAGGGAGACTTGAGCACACGATCAGGAGTGGGGTTATCTTTCAAAGATTCGATATTAGTAACAAGACGACTAATGTTCAATAATTTCTCACGAAGAATAACGTCTTGAATTTGAAAAATATCTTCTAAGCCAAACTCTTTCTCTTCTTGATCTTCATTCACCTCCTCTAAGCTAACGATCTCCAAATTGAGAGGTGATGCTTCAATGTACTCGATGTTCTCATAAGAATCGTCATCACTTGAAGTACCATCATTGTTAGAATTGGATAAAATCTCAGAATGATTGCTCAAAGCATCAAAAGTGGAAGGATCTTCACAAACGGGCACATCACACGTATCTTTGGAAATACCCTTGAACTCACATGGGATTTGGACAAGGTTCTCGACACTAGACTTAATTACTTCGTCTGATTCTGTTGCTGGAATAGTGTCAAGATGCTCATCCTCCATTAAGAGAGAGTCAACGGCCTCCTTGGTTGATAAAACGGGTGTGATTGCAATGGTATAGTCCTCGTCATCATCATAGCAAATGGGAATCTTCCAATATCGATCTTTAGTTGCTTGATCTTCCGCAATTCGCCTTTCTTCTTCCTTCTTTTGCATAATTTGACCAACCATATCACATATGGATGTCATTTGCACCATAAGCTTATTTTGAGAATTGAGAAACTCATTTTGAGCATTTAAGATTGGATGATTGATGGTATATTACTGGGGTTGAAATTGGTCAAAACTAAAAGAATTAGGATCATAGCAAGAATTTTGCTCATAATAATCTTCATTCATTGGTTGACATTGAAAAGTTTCATGAGGGCCTCCGCAATTTTCACAACAAAGATATTGTTGTTGAAAATCATGAAAATCTTGCGGGAAATTAAAGTCTTGATTATAACACGGTTTTGGATAGATAGACGGAACTTGAGGTGTACAATAGTGACCATAACGAGCATCGTTCCCGCAAAATTCACAAGAATACATAGAAGGTTGTGGAGGTGAGTTGAAAACGTTAGGAGAATCATCAACAGAATTAGGTTTGGAATCATAAGTGAATGAATTCTCATCTCCAGAATTGCATGTCGGGTGAACACTTGGCAAAGTCTGTGGGAGCTCATTAATGGTTTGATTGCATTGTTCTGTATTAGAGATAATCGGAGCTTTTGGTGGACAATTATAACCAATATGAGCATCGTTCCCACAAGACTTGCAAGTACATCATTGACAAAAGATATCATCTAACGAATCACCACACTTGTAACAACAATTGTGGTTAATCTATAGAGGACTTTGCGAAGAATTTACACCGGGGTCTTGATTGAAGACGAATGGCTCTTGAGGTGCACTAACAACGTTAATGTTGTGATTGGATGACTCGGAAGTGTTTAGAATTTCGTTTTCATCATGAATTGTATACCAATCTTCATTCAAACACTTTCGCACTAAACCAAGTTCTGACAATATACACCATCAACCGGGTCTCCACAAGTTGTACAATTATGTGGGGGTTTAGGAACAAGAATCTTGTCTTCAAGACCCCCTTTTGAACAATAAAAGTCTGTAGTGTACAAAGCTCCACAAGATGAGCATTCTTTAATCGCATAAAGAGGATTTAAACGATAGTTGAATGATGCCATAAGAATTAAACAATATAGAGGGTTAAGAAAAGAATTAAATGGATAAGAAGAAAAAGAAGATTATTTTTGGTTTTTCGAGTTTTTTAAGCAACATATTTTATTAACGGACAAAACGAGATCGAATAACTTAAACCTAATAATCAACAAGCTTCACGGTAGCTCTCTAAAAGTGTTTAACTTTCAAAGGTGAGCCGTATATCGCAAGTGACACAAAAGGCAAGTTTTTAAATCTTTTATTCGAGTTGGGAACTTATTATGGATAATACCTCAATTGAAGGTATTATTTGTTGGTGTTCTTTTACCAACTTTGTTTATTTTATTTTTTATTATGGACAATTTTTTTATTTTTTTTATTTTTTTATGATAATTATACTAATAAAAGAAAAGAAAATATTTTTTACTTTTTATATTTTATAATTTTTTTTATTTTTGAATTTTAAACAAAAACAAAACTTTCGAAAACGAAAGGGTCTTCAAATCACGATCAACAAACTTCAAACGAAAGAATCTTAATCACAAATCCCCGGCAACGGCGCCAAAAATTGATTCGTTAAAATCAACACACGTAATTATAAAATATAATATGATAGAAAATTACCAAATTACCCTTGAGGACAAAGGTAAAAAGGAAAATCTTCACAAATATATATAATATAATACGTATATTATCCGGGAAGTATGATTCTCGGGTCGTTATTCCCCAATGATTTGTGAAATTGAAATCACGTTTGTTGTTAGGACAATGATTTGAATTGGAAACAAAGATTGATTTGATTACCTACTTCTACAAATTAAAATAAGCAAATGATAACAATTAAGCACGAAAACAAATAACAGGGAATTAAACTTTAACTAAAAACGCCAAACTGGGAACCCTAAACGTAATTAAAACCCCAAAAATTTCCAATTTGAAAACCTAAAATGAATTTTTCTTTTTAAATGGACTCTAATTGACTAAAAAGTAAGTTTAAAGAAAACTAGAACAAAAACGGAGTTGAAATGAGCTTTAAAACACGAAAAATGAGAACGGGAACGAATCCCGTTCTTTAAAAATCGAAATTTTGCAAATTAAACCCTACGAAGGCAAAACTAATTTTCCTAGAAACTTTATGATAAAAGAAAATTTTCTAAAAAAGATTTATATTTTTTTGATTATTTTTGTATTTTTTATGATTTTTTAAAGTTTTAAACTAAATTAAATGTTTAAAAATAACAAACGACAATGAAAAATTACGAAAAATTCCCAAAAAGTCCTAAATGTGATGAGAATCCTAGGAAAAATAAGCTTGTGGTAACAGCTTAATGAATAAGCTCCGGAATAAGCTAAAACAGCTTATTAAGCTTAAAAGGAAAAAATGAGTACAAATATTTAATTTTGCATTCCTATAACGAAAAAGACCCCAGGGCACAATGGTAGTGGAGTGTGTGGTGTGTGTTATAAAAGGGTAGAGGGTGTTGAGGTCGGGGGTTCGAGCCTTGCTCACCCCCGATTTCCACCTTCCCCTTTTTTTTATTTTTAAAAACTTATAAAAGCAAAGTTTTAGAACAGCTGAAAATAAGCATTTTAAATGAAAGAAATTTTTTATGAAAAGCCTAAATAAGCTGTTAAATAGCTTATAACTTGACAGAAACTACTTAGCTACTTTTTTGGCTTTTTAAAGAATTTTTAGAACTTCACAAGCTAATATAAGCTAAAACCTAAGAACAAAAAGCACTTCTAAGACTAAAGTTATCCAAATAAGCTACTAGAGAATAACTAATAAGCCTGAAATCTCCAAATAAGCTCAAACAGTACTAACTTAATGTTAGTACTGCTAAGCTTTTTACTTAAAGCTACTAAACTACTAAGAGCCAGACAAGCTCTTCTTAACCTAATAAGCTAAAATGCACAAAAATAAGCACAAAGTAATAATCCATAAGCTAAAATTCACAAATAAGCATTTATAGAAAACTTAAAACCAAACAGTCCCTACAGGAATCTTTGAGCTTCTTTTTAAGCTAACTAACAAGAGAATTAAGCTAAATGACTTGAACTATCTTAAAACCTGACCTGTAAGCTATATAAAAATACTTTTTGAAATAAAATTTAGACCATAAAAGCTTATTGAAAAAGCTCTTTGAAAACAGCTTGAAAACTCAGCTCCTGTTGAGTTTTGTTTTGGCTTTTGAAAATGAAAATGCAAGATTTTAAAGCTAAAAACAGATGATGTAATAAGCGACTTTTTGAAAACTGAATGCACACTTATGAACTATCATCTTAAATCTATTTAAATGCTGAAAGTCCAAATCTAAAAACTACAAATACCATCTAAATTCATAGCTGGAAAATGACAGTTTGTTCATATATTATGCTGATGCATTTGACACCAATGAGACTCAAAATCAAAACATTAAAATGAAGGCCTAATGAAACTTGACTTTACACTACTTTGGCACTAAACTAAGAACATATAAAGTAATAAAAACAACTAAACCCTATTGAATCACTAAAAGCTATTAACAAACTCACATATTTAAAGCCTAAACTAGAAAACTTATGAAAACTTTACTAGACCTAATAAACTCACTAATCCTGCACACTCTAACTCAATTTGACTAGCTAAAACAATAACCAAAGATCAAGAAGTCTCAGGCGTTATTTACTTGAGGTTAATATTGCTGAGCCAAACACCCCCTTAAAATCCATAAACCTCATTTAAACTTGCTAATTTGAAATCTAATTATTTAAACCTTAATACCAAATAGTGAACAACTTTTAATAAGCCTAATAAGCAGTTATCACTAAGTAAATAAGCCAGAAATACTAAGCTACTACTTATGCTAATTATTTATTTGGTTTTTATTGATTTATGATAGATTATGAGGAAAACTAGGATCTACACTAATTTAAGCTAAAATAGATGATTAAACTAGTTTAACAAGCTAGAAGAGACATAATTAAGCACAAATAAGCAGATCTAATTAAGCTAAAATAAGAAAATACAATTTAAGCTAAATTACTTGGAATAGAAAGTGAACTTAAAAAATGCCTAGCTTAACAAGGCAGATTAAGGCTCAAGGAGCTTCTCTACAGCTCTAGCTTATCCTTTTGGATAAGCTAGTAAAGTCCAATGGGGTCTTCCATTGTTACCCCATCATCCATAAGCTTATAACCAATTTTCACCATGATTTTCATTAGTTCAACTGATTATTTGGTTTTAGTAGTTTTTAGTTGAATTGATGAGCTCAATTCCAGCTTATATACTAGAAGAGCTTAATAAGAGCTTAACACAAGCTTATGAAACAGTAGTAATAACATTTGACATAAAAGAGCTTATGATTTGTGCCAATAATCTCGGTTAAGGATGATTAGTACCACAAACGACAAACCACATGGATGATTTTTGCAGTTTACTCTAATTTTATTAACTAGATAACTGATTACAATATGTTGAAACTAAGATTACAATACGCTTTTAAAAACTGAATTAAAACTACATAAGCTAATTTATGAAAATTACAATTTAACTAGAAATTTAGAAAGCTAAAAACTAGACAAAGAAGAAGATGCTCCTGTGTGTGAATGAATGCTTGTATTTATAGTGCTGAAAGGATGCTTCTAGGCCCCTGAGTCAGGTATACACTCTCTTAGATCCTGTCCATACATCCCTTTGAATCATTGGATTCTCTCTCTTCATCGTTGGATTAGATTTTGATCACACGGATTGCCAATGTGGCAATTCGTGTGTCAAAGGCCTTTGTGCTTCTTTTCCATATGTTTTAGTGCAAATCCCTATTGATAGGTGTGTTTTCTCCTTTGCCCGCATGTCATTCCCTTTTGGGTTTTGGCCAATGAGAGGGCTTATGTGACGTTTATCCCTGCCATGTTGTACTTAGCCACTTGAATTAGCTTGCCATGTCACCAATTTTGATTTGCCCTTTGTTTTGAACTCGAGGTAAAACGAAGGAGGCGATGAATAGTAACAACAGATTTTCGTGCGTAAATTTCTTTTATAAAAGGGTGTTTGACTTTTCTTTTTTTTCTTTTTACCCGGGTTTGACCTTGGGCTTATAAAGGTTTTTGGGCTGGGTGTTGGTTTATAAAAAGGAAATTGGCCATGGTTTTTTTTGGTGTTTTTATAAGGGTTAACGGGTGTTAACTCTTATAATTAAAAGAGTTAACACCGTTAGGGTTTAGGGTACCATTTTTGCAATTTGGTTTTCTTTGAGGGACTGATTTGGTATTTTTGGGTTTTGTCTTTTTGTGGTTGACTTTGTTTGACCAAGGGTTGAATTTTATTGACCTTTGATAGCATTCTCCCGGCTTTTGAACACTCAATTCCGTTCCCGTGTCCGTGATTGTCCAGGTTTGACCGTTTTCTTAAGATTTTTGCAATATCCGTACCTACACAATCACAAAGACAAAACAAGCAATATACAAGCATTTAAAGCACAATTTTGTCTTTTATGGGTCATTTTTGATATAAAAAGGATATGTGTTTTCACACATATCAGCCTATTAAAGTCTGGATGGTGTTGTAGTGACCTGATTTCTTTGGCCTTAGGTTCTCTTAAATCTTTTAATCTTATTATCACCTCTGCCGGTTTCCTATCTTAAGGATTGGAGTATGATGGTTTCAAGATGGGTTTCAAGATGGGTTTCTCTTAATGGTAAGTTGCTAAGTATGATGGTTAAGGATTGGAGTTTTTGGGTTTCTCATCTTATGTCTGCAAATCAGGTTCTAAGGTCCAAGGATAAATCAAAGTTTTGTATTGTGATGAAATGTAAGACCTGTACTCTTTTTCCTTTGACAAGGTTTTTGCCTTAGGGTTTTACTTGTGAAGGTTTTTTAATGAGACAGGGTTTATGGATGATCATCTATTTGGTGTTCATCCTTTTTATGGACAATACTAGAGGTAATGATGTGGGCTGGCACTTCCTTAGTTTCAAGAGTTCTTGCTTGAGGTTTTCAACTTATGGTGATGTTCTAAGTTATACTGATTGATCTCAGTGTAATTTGGTGATTCAGAGTAGGTTGTCTACCTTAGCATATATGGACTCCTTTTCTTCCTCTGATGAATATGCTAGCTCAAGGATATGTGGCTTGTATGAATTATGCGGAAGGATCAAGTTTTTTTTGTTTGTATCTGGTCTTTTGATTTTGGTATTGGTTTCTTGTCACGAGCATGGAAATTGTCCATTGCCTAATATTGTTTTTCTGCCAAGAGTTAGAAGGTTTTAGGGAAGTGTCCTAAGTCTTTCACTCTTGTGCTTTCTTTGTCAGTTTTGGCCTTTTTTGGCTTTTTGTTTTTATAAAATTTACCTTTCCTTAAAAAAAATACCCCTACACTTGGGATTTGCTTGTCCTCAAGCAAATGGGCTTTTCTACCTAGACAATATTAATATAAGGGTCATTTAACATACTCTTTAAAAGTATTTTACAACATAACCTTCTAGACCTCGTAATTAAAAGCACGGAAAGTATACACTAGCACCTCACACAAGTGTTTGGGATTCTCTGTTTCTCTCGGGTGTATAATAATTTATAACAACTATGGGGAAACAAAAAATAAACGCTCATTACTTGTCCTAGCATATAAATTACCATAGTTTTGGTAAAGGATCAAACCTCCACCGCTAGGCACAAGCATGATTCATTAATATCTGAGAGGTCTTTTAAAGGGTTTAAGGTGTAGGTGTAAGATAACATATAATGGAAATGGAAACGGATGGGATACATTTGGGTGGCTTTGGGTGAATTTGGAGTGGAAGGGTTAGCTAACTATTTATATGAATACACCCTGGTTTGGTTGCTAAGACAAGACTCGGATGAAGATATACAACTATGCATCAATCTCTTTTCTTTTTATTTTCTATATATATATTTTTACATAATACATCATAACTTGGGGTTTATAACACGTACCCCTACACTTGAGCTTTTACCTACTCGATATTTACAGTCTGACTAATGACCCGATTTGAGGTGGATCAAAATAACATGGAGATCATCTAACAAACATATGGGGGTATTGACTTAACTTTTCTTCCCTGTTATTTTGCGAAATAAATACTACCATGAATCTCATTCATCCCAAAATAGTATTTACAAGGATAAGGACTTAGCAACCGTGTACTTAAATAATTAATTTATGTTAAAACAATAATGTACTAAAAATGAGTACATACAAGGAAGGCTAAGACGATTTTGGTATAACAATTAGTTTAAGGGTGACAATGCTCTTCATTAATAGTCTAGCTTAACTAGAAAATTACAAGAACCGTGAAAAATGATAGGCTCGGAGGGTTGTACTAGGGGTATCCTACACTAAAAATGAGTGCCTGGCAAGGGTGTGGGATAGTTATATGATCGGTGTGACCATCATAACAATTACAGGTTTAAAACATGGGTTAATCCTAATGCCTCTTATCTAGCAAATCTTAATACTCACTATGCAGTCTCGGGATGCATCACAAAAATAAGTTCTAGAATTTAATATACTACTGGTACACTCATATAATTTAATACCGATCTCAATGCTTCAAAAAAGGCGACAAAACCACATATACACATCCGTAACGACGAAATAGACATACATGATTGCTCACTCCTTAACTCGAGAAAGCTAAAGGTATAAACTATCTTGGGTAACAATAATTGATACCCGAATTCCTATAGATCTAAAGGCGAACCTCACATTTTTGGGATGGAATTCTGAGGGTTTTTATGCTAGTCATATACATTTCTATCCATGAGACGCTATTAATACTCGGTTTTTGTTGGTATGTGTCATAAAAAATTTTAAATTTGGGTCAAAATTACCTTTTTATGCTATGTTTTGATATATTACCCATCATTTTAAGGACAAAGCAAATGGCAAATGAAGGAATAGTTTCCAAGACTTATTTTTTCCCCTACACTTAAGTTGAACATTGTCCCCAATGTTCTATAGAAGTACCCGTAAAAACGAATTAAAAGGAAAAGAAAACAAAGAAAAGAAACTAGTACTCCCCTGGTTTGCTCAATAATGGAGAAGAAACATGCGATAACTGGTTAAATCGTCCTTCAAGAATCATACAATGAAACTTCTTAAGAACTTCCAAGCTTCTTCTCATCAAATATAACCTGTAATCAAAGACAAAGAAAACTACACCAAGCATAAAATGTGCGATATAATAATATACAGTGTGAAATTAGGGTTGACTCTATAAAGCAGTAAAGATAGGATGAGAGAATTGTTAAACTAGTAGTTTTGCAGGTTTATAAAAGAATTAAAACTTTTTTAAGTGTTGTACAAGTTTTATTTTCAAAAATACTTAAAATTTTTGAGTTTTCCTGTAACTAGGCGTTTAACGCCGTCAGGAATATCCTAACCCCATCACAAGTGTCGTAGTGATGGCGTCGCGTGCAAATCATGACGCCGTCTCTACACTCTGTGAAAACTCATTTTTCGTTTTTGATGAAAAGTTTCTTGCGCTCATCTTTATAAGTTATTTTCCTGTACAAAACGCTGCATAACAACCTGAGAATTAACAATTCAATCATATGACTCAAAACTGACGCAAATTAATCTAAATAATTTATTTCAAATGTTTGAATTTGGTTCTAAAAATCGGATATTTCCCTTACACTTATCTTGTTGCAAAATACCTTTGATTGCAAATAAGATGAAGTTACAAACAAACAAAGCATGATTACAAACTAATTCAAACATAATAAAATAAACAATAAAGAATTAAAACACAAGACACTCCTAATATAGGTGAAAAGTAAATATTGGGTTGCCTCCCAAAAAGAGTTTTTCTTTATTTACGAGTCTTGTAGCTAGACTCGAAGTCACACGTTAAGTGTCGTAGAAGTGGTCCAAGTCGATGGTTTCCCTTGGACTTTCTCTTTCGGAGAGCTTCCTAGTGGGGGGGGGGGATTGACTGTAGGGTTTTGGTAAACTCTTCTCCATCTGGATCGATAAGTCTAA
>BQNB010123727.1:0-20050 GCA_026074375.1 Tanacetum coccineum
ATTGAGATGATCACACTCAATAAATGGATTACCAACACCTCATAAACACATAATAGCACACATAACACATAAAATCACATAAATCATACATTGCAACAGACATATAAGTCAACACTAAAAGTTTGACTAACCTGCTCAAGTCACGGTTGTTACACCCGAGTCTTGCCTATACTACTACTACAAC
Source organism: Tanacetum coccineum (assembly GCA_026074375.1). Lineage (NCBI taxonomy): Eukaryota > Viridiplantae > Streptophyta > Magnoliopsida > Asterales > Asteraceae > Tanacetum > Tanacetum coccineum. The sequence continues at coordinate 185 of BQNB010123727.1, forward strand.
GGTTAGGTACTCTGCCTAGGGAGTTGTAAAACTTCGTGTAGAAGTCTTACGACGATCGCATCAAGTTTTTGGCGCCGCTGCGTGGGGAATAGTTAGGTTTTGATCAAAGTTTAGCTTAATTCTACTTGCTTGAATCCTTTCAAGTAAGATTTAATTCCCGCATATTAGCTTTCTCGTAGTCTATCTTTTCTTTGTGTGTTTGTTCGTAAATTTCATTGACTATTCCATTCTTCACTATGGAGAACGAATCCATCATCGACCTTAGGACCCTCTTCTCAGGAACCATCTGTCACTACTCACGCTATGTTTACGACCCGAATAAACAAGCTTTTACAAATGAGGCAAACCATTGATTCTCTCCTCTTCAAAACCATGAACGAATTAACTAACCAAGCTTCCGACTCCAAAATCTTCTGCCCTGAAGAGAGAATTAAGGAATTTGAATTAAGAACGCAACGAAGAAACAATTTTGAGGAAGAATTGTTCAAGGATAGGTTCCCCACTGAGAAAGAACTAGCTTACCATAAAGAACTATTAGGAGAACCTCAACCCCCTTTCTCGACCCTAGAGCCCAAGATTAGGAAAGGCGACCCCTGGAGTTTAAAGATTCCTTGCGTAATCGGCACCGTTTACACGGGCCATGCATACATTGATCTACAATCTCCTGTCAACATCATGTCTCGTGCTTACCACAACAAAATAAGAGAAAAATCCTTTCAAGCACGTAGAAACCCATACCAACCATATAAGTTCTGCAACTTCGTTGGAAGAGCTAAAAATGTGCATATATTTATCGGGTGCTTCGTTTATGTTGTGGACTTTATGATTTTAGAAGATTTGGGCAGCATCATTGATAGTGGGTTAAGTGAAGTAGTCTTGGGACAACCTTTTGCGCATACATCTAAACTCGCTTATGATGAATTTTTAGGATTAATTAGGTTTGCCCAAAGGGACGACGAGGTCGTGTTTAGAATGCCTTAAAGGACAAAAGAATTAGACCTAGTCTCTTCTTTAGAAAAGGATAAGTTTGAGGCATTCTTTGTGGAAAGCCTAAAAGTTAGAAAAGAGAGATTTAAGCATGTCCTCGAAAAAAGAAAGGGATATTACAAAGCTTGCATGAACCTTGGACGTACTTATAAAAGAGATAGGGAAACAATCGAAAAACTCAAAACTAACCACATAAGTATCATCAAGCTTAAGGAGTGAAAGGACTTCGAGTCTAGCTACAAGACTCGTAAAATAAAGAAAAGCGCTTCTTGGGAGGCAACCTAATATTTACTTTTCCCGCAATTAGGAGTGTCATGTTTATTCTATCATGTTCGAACTCTATCTTGTAATCATGCTTTGTATTGTTTTTAACCTCGTCTTAACTTCAATCAAAGGTATTTTGCAAACAATAAGTGTAGGGGAATCTATCCGGTTTTTGAACCAAGTTCAAGCATGTTAAATAATTTGTTTAGATTAATTCGCGTCAGTTTTGAGTCATATGAGTAAATGGTCAAATCTCAGGTTTTATGCAGCTATTTGTACAGGAATTAACTTATGGAATCAAGTGCAGGAAATTTTTCATCAAAAACAAAAATTTTGTTTTCACATAACTTAGAGACGGCGTCACGATTTACACGCGACGCCGTCACCACAACACCTGTGACGGCGTCATGATTTTCCTGACGGCTTCAAACGCCCAGCTCTAGAAAACTTAAAGTTTTAAATTATTTTTGAAAATAAAACTTGCATGACATTTAAAATATGTACTCTTCTGTTATAAACCTGCAAAACCAACGAGTTTGACAATTCTATCATCCTATCTTTACTGCTTTATCTAGTCAAACCCTAATTTCATAATTGTATATTATTATATCGCACATTTTATGCTTGGTATAGTTGTCTTTGTCTTTGATTACAGGTTAAATTTGATAAGAAGAAGCTTAAAAGTTCTTAGGAAGTTTCATTGGACGATTCTTGGATGGCGATTTAACCAGTTATCGCATGTTTCTTTTCCATTATTTAGCAAACCAGAGGAGTACTAGTTTCTTTTCCCTTTATTCATTTTTACGGGTACCTTTATAGAACATTAGGGACAATGTTCAACTTAAGTGTAAGGGGGAAATAAGCCTTAGAAACTATTCTTTCATTTGCCATTTGCTTTGTCCTTGAAATGATGGGTAATATATTGAAACATAGCATAAGAGGTAATTTTTACCCAAATTTAAAAAAAATTATGACACATACCGACGAAAACCGAGTATTAATAGCGTCTCATGGATAGGAATTTATATGACTAGCACAATAACCCTCAAAATTCCACCTTAAAAATTTGAGGTTCGCCTTTAGATCTTTAGGAATTCGGGTATCTATTATTGATGCCCAAGATAGTTTATACTTTTAGCTTTCTCGAGTTAAGGAGTGAGCAGTCACATGTGTCTATTCCGTCGTTACGGATGTGTACGTGTGGTCTTCGTCGCCTTTTTTGGAGCATTGAGATCGGTATTAAATTATATGAGTGTACCGGTAGTATGTTAAATTCTAGAACTTGTTTTTGTGATGCATCCCAAGACCGCATAGTAAGTATTAGGATTTGCTTGATAAGAGGCACTAGGACTAACCCATGTTTTAAACCTGTAATTGTTATGATGGTCACACCGATCATATAACTATCCCACACCCTTGCCATGCACTCACCTTTAGTGCAGGATACCCTTAGTACAACCCTCCGAGCCTATCCTTTTTCACGGTTCTCGTAATTTTCTGGTTAAGCTGGACTATTAATGAAGAACATTGTTCACCCTTAAACCAATCGTTACACCCAAATCGCCTTAGCCTACCTTGTATGTACTCGCTTTTAGTACATTATTGTTTTAACCCAAGTTAATTATTGAGTACACGGTTGCTAAGTCCTTATCCTTGTAAATACTATTTTGGGACGATTGAGATTCATGGTAGTATTTATTTCGTGAAAGAATGGGGAAGAAAAGTTAAGTCAATACCCCCATACGTTTGTTAGATGATCTCCATGTTATTTTGATCCACCTCAAATCGGGTCATTAGTTAGATTGTAAATATCGAGCATGTAAAAGCTCAAGTGTAGGGGTACGTGTTATAAACCCCATGTTGTGATGTATTATGTTATTCAAAAAAAGAGAAAAATAGAAAAGAAAAAGAAAGAGATTGATGTAGAGTTGTGTAGAGTTTGTATATCTTCGTCCGAGTCTTGGCTTAGCAACCAACGTGTAAATAATTAGTTATTCCTTCACACTCCAAATTCACCCTAAGCCACCCAAAAGTGGGTCACCTTAAATATTTTTGTTTATGTTACATAATACTTGATGAAAATTATGCTAATAAAAAAATACATTTAAAACTAAATTCATTCATATATTATGCATCAAATACTAAATAGCACAAACAAAAATATTTAAGGTCAAAGTTGACAAAGAAAGACTTAGAAAGTCAAAAGTGGACAATAATTTTGGGACGAAGGTAGTAATTTATTATAAACCCGAGAGAAAGAGAGAATCCCAAACACTTATGTGAGGTGCTAGTATTTATTTTCCGTGCTTTTAATTACGAGGTCTAGAAGGTTGTGTTGTAAAATACTTTTAAAGAGTAGGTAAAATGACTCCTCATATTGTTATTGTCTAGATAGAAAAGCCCATTTGCTTGAAGACAAGCAAATCCCAAATGTAGGGGTATTTGATGAGGTGTTATTTTATACACTTTTTCGGGGTCGTTTAACCCCCTAAATCGTGTGTTTATGCCCAAAATAGGTACTTAATCGTTCCTTTTCAGGTATTTTGCATTTAGAAGACATTTGGAGGAAATACACGTGACTTGGGCTCATTTGGAGAAGAAACAGACAAGACTAGGAACCTACACCAACATTGCTCAAGAATTTCTCCTCAAAAGCTGGAGACGGCGTCACAGATTACACGTGACGTCGTCACAACGATATCCAAGACGGCGTCACAAGATCTCAAGACGGTGTCAGATTGTACGACCCAGTACATTATCTTGAATATTCTTGTCACGATGGCGTCACGATTAAAACGCGACGCCGTCGCATCGATTTTCCTATATATACAAACCCGAAATTAGGGTTTTAAGTGTGTAACTTTAGAAGAAAAAAGAGGGTATGAACCCTAGTTCGTTTAGCAGCTGTTAGGGACGATTTTAGGGCCTCAAAACCCTATTGTACTTCCTTCGATTCACGTTCTAATCAAGTAAGACTTATTTAATCATTCAATATGTCTTGTTGCGTGATTCTTATATGTTCTTGCTTTATCTATAACATGCTTGGCTAAACCTTCTATTGTGTTTATTTATGATTGTATGAAACCTAGGATGTAGATCTTAGTGGTGTTGCTTCTTGTGATAAATATGCATGTTAGGTCTTAGAAAACCAGCTTTTGTCTGTATCACTGTTGATATGTCTAGGAAAACATGATTGTGTAGAAAGGATACCATCGGGTAACAGTCTTCATACTACCTTGCCCCTTAAATAGTTTATCCACTCTTGATATATTTCAAATGCATTTAATATACTCTTAGGGGCCTTGTAATAGTCTTCATACTACCTTACTTGTGCGTTGCCTTAACGAAATATTAAATAGACGGCGGGTTCGTGTAATTCGTTCATGACTTAGGAAATAATTACATAGATCATCATAAGTGTGACAAAGCAACAACACTAAGAGAAGCAATCTAGGGAGTAATACATGATTAAATAAACACAGTCTTTTATTATATTGTTATCACCGATAGCTTAGTTAATATTTAGCTTAATAGCTAAAACCAACCACCTCTCCAACTCTCAAATATTTCTGATTTATCATACTTTCCTGTAAACATAAATACAAAAGAATAATCTCTAACCATCTAGAATTTTGTTTAGACCGTGATCAAGCCTTCCCAACCTATTCCTTAGTGAGAACGATAAAACCTCAAGTCTGGCTTATATATAATACAACGGTTAGCGTACTCTGCTAGGGAGTTGTGTAAAACTTCGGTAGAAAGTTTACGACGATCGCATCAATTAGAGAGCAAAAACACAATTGTTATGTGGATTTGAGATTAGTTTAAAAGTAGGGATCGAATTGATAGGGTTGGAGTGTAAAGGATCGCCAAAGGGTTTTGGTTGGGGGAGTCGACACAAAGGGTTTTTTCATTCAGATGAAAAACTCTAATGCAATTCTTTGGTTTTCGTCTTTGTCTCAAGTTCTTATCAACATCATGTAAGTCATATTTGGCTAGAATGGATTTATGATCTAATTACCCTTTGAACTAAAGTTTTCTTTGATAGGATGGTGTAACATTCACGGACTTCATTTATACTTAGGTTATTTTATGTTTAAATCTTAGTCAAATATCATTTGGCTCTGAATTGACGCAACAACACTAAGACTAGTCCAAAAATCAGACCGGACCTAAAACTGAGTTGGCCAAAACTCCCGGCCGAGGCTCGGACCAATATATGATTAGTCCGGTTTGTCGATTCGGTTCGGCCCGCGCTTTATTGTGCTCCGGCCTATTGCAAATTAACCACTATTTGAATCCTTTGGAGATTCGGGTTTCTTTGACTTATCGCCTCCAAAAAAGACTCACTCATGGAAGCTAGATACGGAGGGTTTTTTTTCTTCCTATTTATGGATTGTTAACGACATAGAAAACTTTAAAACAAAAGTCGTCAGATTGGATTTATGATCCGAAAATCGTAAAATGTTGTAAGTTTCTCTGTAGCTAGCTTCTTTCTAGATTATTATTAATGAAATGCCGATAGTAAATAAATTACAGTGTTACGTGATTCACTTCCCCATGTTAGCTGCGAGAAAAATTGGTTGGGCTAGCTCGTTTTCCCTTTCTTTTACAATGCAAAGTTGAGTGGATATATATGATACACCATGCATAACAAGTTGCACGATATGTTAATCTTAATATGAGATGTTGAGTTCAATGATCAATAGCCCAATAAAGTAATGAAACAAGTGACTGCTCACAAAATGGCTTTTCACTCAAGCAATGCTATTGTATCTAGTAACCTTTCTAGTCCCTCTTTTGTCCCTTACCTTTTTCTTAACATCACTCTGTCAACTTCAATCCTTCTCTTCCAGATATCATCTCTCTCTCTCACTCACACACACAAAACATCCACTGTGTGTGTTTGTGTTGCTGCACCTTCCATGTGCACACTCCTTACTTTCTGCTTATAAAAGCAGCTTGCAGTTCAGCCATCACCCTCATCCAATACTAGAATTCAAGACCTCTATCTCTAGCTCTCTCTTTTTTCACACACAAAACAAACATTGTGTGAGTGTAAATCTCTCTAGGTGTTTTGTGACTAGGGTTTTGCTCAAATCTTTTGTTTCTAAGTAGTTGTCTTTTGATTAATGAAAAACACAATGGAAACACAACACCACCAACAAGATATCCATGATCATCTAGGAAACAAAAACAGTAGCAACTATGTATGCAGGCAAAGTAGTACTAGGTGGACTCCCACAAGTGATCAAATCAGAATCTTGAAAGAACTTTACTACACCAATGGAATCAGATCACCAACTGCTGACGAGATTCAGAGGATTGCTGCTCAACTCAGACAGTACGGCAAGATTGAAGGCAAAAATGTTTTTTATTGGTTTCAGAACCATAAAGCTAGGGAAAGACAGAAAAAAAGATTCACTCCTACTGTTCCTCCACCACAACCACCATCATCTCACTATTTATGATATATTAACCAACCATATCCCTAAATGCTGCTCCAGTGCAAATTCAATCTCACCATCACCGTCATGGTCAACTACCTTCATCACATGTTTATGGCCACCCACACAAACTATACACTACTCATCATATAGGTACCTTTTTTTATACATACATCTTTTTAATCTATTTATCCACTTCAAGATTTTGTTTTTATGATCTTAAAGATGTTTTTTTAAGTATTTTGGTGTTTAGTTTTTAAATATTTATGTGATCTTTTTCATATCCTTTTCAGGATTTCCAGTATTACTGGAAGACTGTATTTTTAGTACTACTAATTTTGTGTTAGTTTTTGAGTTCGTGAAAGCTTTTCGTAGTTTTTGTGTTAGTTTTTGAGTTTGGTTCAAGGTTTCTTTAAGATTCTTAAGACATTGGAATTAGATTCAAATTCTAAATCGTGTTTGGCTGAAAAACTTATGGAATTGGAATTAAACAATTCTTATACAAAGTGATGGAATCTTAATTCTATGTACTAAGGAATTTTTAAAAGTAATTTTTTTTTTAAAAAGTAAATTTTTACTTGGTAAATTTATAAAAAGTAAATTTTTTTATAAAAAGTAAATTTTTTTTATAAAAAGTAAATTTTTTTTATAAAAAGTAAGTTACAGTAATTTTATTTAAAAAAAGTAAAATTTTTACTTGGTAAATTTATAAAAAGTAAAATTTAAAAAAAAAGTAAATTTATTTTAAAAAAGTAAATTTTTAGTTGGTAAATTTATAAAAAGTAATTTTAAAAAAAAGAGTAATTTTACTTGTAATTTATAAAAGTAAATTTTTTAAAAGTAATTTAAAAGTAAAATTTTTTTTAAAACTAATTTTTTTAAATAACTTACGAATAAAAATCTAAAAATAATTAAAAAAGTAAAAAAAAAGTTTTTAAAAAATTATTATTTGTAAACCAAACAGAAATATGGCATGAAATTTCATTTCTTTCTCCTAACCAAACACATGACATATTTTGAATTTTAACATTCCTAGTACTACTAATTTTGTGTTAGTTTTTGAGTTCATAAAAGCTTTTCATATAAATTTATGATTTCACTCATACCCATCCCAAGATTTTGATTCTTTTTACAAAAGGATTTGTACTTCTAACTACTAAATATGTGTCTGATTATGAAGTCAAGATTTTTTTTTCATAACAAAATATGTCTTTGTACATGCCCATTTCAAGATTTTGATATTTTTCTCTTAAAAATGAGTCTTTAGTACTAAATTTGTGGCTGATTTTGAGTTTATGAAATCTATTTCAGGGGTTGGTTCTTCTTCTTCTCAAGGAATGATGGCTGTTGGGCGTGGCTATGGATCTGTTGCCATGGAAAAGAGTTTTAGGGTAATTTATATCAACATATAATATACATATAACACACCCTTTATTTCATATTTGTAGTTTAAGTGTGATATGGAAACCATGTACATCAGAATTTCATGGGCAATGCTAAAACTTATTTTGAGATATTAGGGTTAAGTAGCTAGCATGTTATTTGTTAAATTTCCAATCAGATATGCTGGTATCATGAAAACATAAATTTAGTAAGCACAAAATAATTAAACAAACACTATCACTAATGAAACCTAATTAACAAACTACCCTTTCGCATTTTGTATATATAGGAGTGTTCAATATCACCTCCAGGAGAGAATAGGGCTACAGGAGGAATTGGTCGAAATTTTGGATCAAGATCGCGTGTGGGAGTTGGTTCATTTTCGTTCTTTGACAAAATCAAGCCCAAAAGGTATGAGATTGCAGAGAATCATCGCGAAGAGAAAGATCAAGAAGGAAATAATTTACCGGAGATTGAGACACTTCCTTTGTTTCCTATTCATGGTGGCTCTCACCATGATTTCTTCAGCGTGAAGGCCTCAGATTTGTCATCAGATCATAGCGTGGGAGGTTACTATACCGGTGGAAATTGGTACCGCGCGGATGGCCGGGCCTCACTTGAGCTCACTCTCAACTCATACGGATATTACGACTGATTTCATGTGTGTTATCTATGTTAACTAGTCAATTATGTAATTAATTAAGTAGTACTTATCATGTTCTAGCTACTTACGGATGATTTCTAAGTAGTTTTGCTACGTGACTATCACGGAACTAATGCATTATAATGAAATATATTAAATAAATTGTGATATTAATAATCTTATGAGAATGAATGAATACTTTCAACCCCTATGACACAAATATAAATGATGGAGCTAAAAATTTGACAAAAAGAATGTTAGACGACATGCAAAGACAAAACAATATGTTTTGTAACCATAATATGATATGTATAAGTACAAAATCTTTTAGATTTTAAAGACACAATATGAATGAATCAGAGATGATCGATCACCTATGTTTCCAAAAGTAAGCCACTATACTTATACTTTTTGCAGTAACCAACGTTCAAATAAGTTTAATTTTCTGCAATGACAAAAGTATAAGTTTCAAGTCATGATATACATAAGATGTTAGAACTATGATTTATATATCAATCTAGTTCAATTCTTGCTGGAATTTTGATGTAAAAACAGACACAAAAAACTGGATGAGGTTTTTCCGTGTTTAGGTCACCCAGAGAGTGCGAGATATGATGTACAATACGGCATAACGAGGTATGACACCGTGACTGTTTGTGATATTTTCTTGACCAGTTTGCTTATCACCTGCATCCCACAAAGCGCTTGTTTTTGTGCGAGCCTCTAGCTTGACTCTCCCTATATGATCATGATATTAGGGATGAAACACGTGGAAGAGCAAACTTCCATTGGACATTTATATGCCACCAGTTCTAAGGAATAAAAACTATAAGCAGATATGCCGGGTCAAAATGTTATCCTCACTCCCGGAGAAGAGAGAGGACGAGAAGATTTCACCAGATAGGTGAAATTAAGGGAAGAAAAATTCGGATAATATATGTGATGGGAAGATAATGGCGATCCTCAAAGGGTAAGCTCACATATGTTGGAGGATTTTTTTCTCATGAATCCCGGGTGCAAAAAACCTTTTCACTCGGTCATCAAATCATCAATTGAAGCATCGTACAAAATCTTTTCCATTTGTTTCTTTAGTTTCTTAATTCAATAAATATTTATTCTCTTCTAGAGAGTGTGGTTCATCGGTGCACCCCTCGAGAAGCGGATGCAACGCTCAACTTGAGTAGACGATCCGGTGAAGTAGAAACTCATCTGTCAACGTCGTCCACTGGGTCGAAACATTTCATCCTTATTAAAATCGGAAAAAGAGGTGGTGTGACAAGCAAAGCTGGCTCATCAAGGTTAGAAACATAAGAGTCCTTACTCTCGATGTTCTCTAACACCTCATCAAAAAGAGGATTTACGTCACTAGAGATATATTCGTCATCGAATTCGAAAAGAGGGTTCGAGTAAATTTTAACATTTTCTTCTGGAAACATCCTGTCATCGGTAGTGACTCGTCTTCAAATAGAGTAAAAATATCTTTTGATTCGAAGAGAGAGGGTTAAAGAAAGTCACAGATTTTTCCTCAAAAACGTTAATGGGAGAGAAATCATCACACAAAGGTAAATCACTATCACTCCTAGATGTATCCTTAGACTCACTTGGGATTTGAACAAGGTCCTCAACACTAGACTTTATGGATTTGTCCAATTCCTTTTCAGGAATAGTGCTAAGTTCCTCATTCCCCATGATGAGAGAGTCCTCGGGCTCCAAAGTTGGTAAGCTAGGGTCGTGATTTGCAATAGATTGGAGGTATTGAGAATCAATTGCTTTTCAATGGAATAGGTTACTCTTCTCTTAAATTCCTAGTCTTCCACGTCATGAGATAGAAAAAAGAGATTTGAAAACATGCGAAGGATAAGTACTAAGATTAGCCACCTGCTCTAGATGCTGAAGCTCTTTCTTTTTTTTATCAATACTTCTTTCAGTGTATTTACATTTAGTATCATCAAATGCATACTTTCGTATTCCCTTCTAAATATGAATATCTATTTTCTCATTACGTAATCTTTTCTGTAAGTCATTAACTTATATTAACATTTCATTAAATAATGCTACTTAAGCTCCTCCATATCTTGGATACTCATTTATGAAGAGGTGGATTGATCGATGCTAAGCGCTGCTTTTGTTGAAAGCAACTTTTCACCAAAAATGATTGCATTCATTTGAAGAAGTTGACATAATCTCTTTGCGCTGATTAAGGTTCTCTTGAATACTCAGAGGCTGATGATTGATGGAATACTGCGGGGGGTTGGTCAAAACCGAAATAGTTTTGATTCATCGGTTGACATTGAAAACTTTCATGAGGACCCCCACAGTTTTCACAGCAAAGATATTATTGTGGTGAAAACAGCCGGTGAATTTTGGATAAATAATTATCACCAAAGTGTTGATTAGTAATCGGTTCCAGGCTCATAGAACAAGGCTCAGGGGGAATCGTGGTAGACGCTCGATATCATAACATATTGAGCGTCCGTTTCCCAATAATTCACACGAGTATGATTCGTACTGGGGTTGTGGAGGGTAGGTAAAAACGTTTGGAAGATCATTGAAAGAGTTAGGAGCATCAATGGATGAATTTTCATCACTTGAAGTGCAAAACAAACAAAATCCTCCGTTAAGCTTGTATCCAACCATTGCAAGTACTACCGTTGACAACGTTAACCGTCGACAACGTACACCATCTTCTAACGGATCTTTACAATGAAAACAATGAAATTGGTTGATCGAAGATGTTTGGGGTTGTGAAGGTTGGTTAGAAAAATCGGGAGTTTGATTATAAGAATTTGGATTAGAGTCATAGACGGGCTCATCTCCGAAACTCACATTGGTACAATGCCGACAATTTCCACCGTTAAACGGACCTCCACACCACGAGCATCTTGAAAACCAAGACATGTTGAAGAATTATCGGATAAGAAGGTTAAGAGAATAAGAATTAAACGAATAAGAGGATAAAGAAGAATATTTATAGATTTTTCAAATAAAACATAAGAAATAATAAAAATTAAGAAAAATATTTTTGGTAACCGAAAGTCAATAGTGCACGGTAGCTCTCTAGAAAACGCACAAAGAAGCGGAGGAGCGGGTAAGCGCGAAGCTTTTAAAAACCTTCTCCTTTCGGGTCGAAATTCGTAGGATCGACCCTCCTTATACCTCTCTTATAGTTTGTTTAACTAAAGAAGAGCCGAAACGACAATTAACAAACGGTTATTTTTTTTAATATTAAAATAAAAGAAAATAAGAATAGAAGTGTAAAATATTTTTGTATTTTTATATAAAACAAAAACTTTCATGGGGAAAGGATCTTCAAGGCTCGAATACAAACAATCCCGCAAAAATCGCTACACCTCTTCCCGGCAGCGGCGCCATTTTGATGTTCGTCTAAATACGTATCAAACAAATAACCCTCAAATGTATAATATATATAAAATACATATACGATACGTAAACTAAGTATCATACAAATTATTTTTAGGAATGAATAATAGGTAATTAACACGGGTATCGTTCTCCTCGGCGAAAGGTGAATGGAAATTCACGTTTATGTCAGAAATCGAGCTTGATTATCATAAAAGATTAGGATTTGGTTTCTAATTCTAATAACACAAATGGAAAGGTAAATAAAAGCACGAAAATCTAAGCAATACAGGCAATTAAAACATTAAGCATAAAAACTATAACGGGAATTAAAAAACGCGACTAAAAACCTAAATTATCAAATTTTAACCCTAAAAATGTAAATTTCAAATCTAAAAGTCCTAAATGATAAAAAATAAATTTAGAAAAAAGAATTATATTTTTTTGACTATTATTTATTTTTTTATGAATTAAAAACTATTTTAATCTAGAAAATTAATTAAAAATACTAAACTAATTTATAAAAATCTGAAAAATTTAAGAAAGATGCTTTTAACTATTTAAAACTTAAGAAAAACAAAACGTGAAAATAAGCTAGACCGATAAGCTGTTAAAAAGCAAATAAGCTAATAAGCTAAAACTTAAAAACTTGCATAAGTAATTAAGGGTGCAAAGGTTTAACAGAAAAGTCCCAAGGGCGAGTTGGTAATGAGAGTGTGTGTTAAAGTGTTGGGCTGTTAAGGTTGAGGTCCCAGGTTCGAGCCTAGGGCTTCCCAATACGGCCTAACATTTTATTTTGCAAATTTTATTTTTGAAAAAGCTTTTTAACACTAAAATAAGCACTTTTAATAAATGATCTTTTTAACAAAACTAAAAAATAAGCTAGATAAAAGCTACTAAAAGGCTGACAGTTTTGCTTATTAAGTTAAATGGCATCAAGAGCTTAACTGATTTTAAGAAAGCCTTTTTTGGTGGTCTCATAAATCATTTAAAAATCAAAATAAGGCTGAAACACAAAATCCCTTATTACCTAAACCTAATAAGCACAAAGGATGAAAATGAGCAAACAAAACAAGCTAAAAGAAAGCACTTGTTAGAAAAGAGCAAAAAAGATAGCAGACACAAGATTTGGACTATTAAGAGGACTTTGTGACAGATTTTAAAAAGCTAAGAAGTTAAAAGACCACATATGCACTACAAAGTAAGCTAATGCAACACAAGCCCAAACATATTAAGAATGGACACTAATAAGCCACATACAAGCCAAAAAATATAAGCAAATAATAAAGAAAATGAGCTGAAAAAGTAAATGAAATGGAAAATATGGCTTTTTTAAGCATTATTTGACACTAAGCTAAAAACATAATAGGCTTAGTAATCACTATTAAGTCATAATAACTTAACAACCAAGCAAATAAGTCTGAAACATACCTAGTCCTAATACCTAGATAAGCCATTTAACAGTATTAAAAAAACACTGAAAAAACGGAAAAACAGTAAAGATCATTAAAGACATGCAGACTCAAAATTTACTTTTAAAAGCCTTTTTTTCCCCTACATTTTAACTAAAATATAAGTCCAAATAAGTACTTAAAATAAGCCAAAAAGCAAAAATAAAAGATTGAGTATCTGAGTCCCCAAGGAACACATAAAAGCTGGATTTAAGCAAAATGATTAAGAAAATAAGCTGAAAAAGGAAATTGAAAATGACAGTTTAGCTACTATATTTTTGGCTTTTCTTTTTGGAAATAAAACAACTAAAATTCAAACTATGAATTTCAATAATCACAAAGGCTCTAGAAAGCAAAAAATCAAAAACATATAAAGTCCATACCTAACATAACAAATAAGCTAAATTTAGAATAATGGATAAGAAATTTAAGCTATAAAACAAGAAGATGAAAGAGGTGAACTTAGAGAAAACTTATTTTTGGCCTTTTCTTCTGAGTTTTTAGAAGGCAACTTTCCGAAGACTAGAATTTCCAAACACTAAATTCTGATGCATTCTAGAGCTAAAACCTCAAAACATAAGGGAGTTTCCTATATCCAAAATAAGCAAAAATTCACCAAACTTTGAAAAACAACTTAAACAGATAAAGCCTCAAATCTAACCTCAAAAATAAACATCAAAATAAGACTTTTAAAACTTCCTAACTATTTCATACTAAATTGAATTTTTACGCATATAACTTTTTAAAAGGCGACATCTTAATGAAACTAAAATCGAAAGAACTTGAGTTTAAATGATGCATTAAGGTAACCAAATCACATTAAACCAAACCATTAACTCTAATGCATTCTACCCAAATCATCCAAAACATAATCAAAGGAAGAATTCTATAAATCAGCATCTTAACACTAATTAATGACCAAACTTCAATCGCTTCGCAAAGCTTATCCTAAACACCATTACAACATATCATAATAAACTGTATTTAAAGACTAAAATGAAAATGATTCAAAGGCTAAAAGCATCAATCAAGCAGTAGAAACCACAACAGCCACCCCCCTTATTTACTAAAAAGAACTACATTTAAGAATTAAATTTAATTAAAATAAAGCTAAAAATAGATATAAAAAGCAATAATCCTAAATGTATAAGCACATAAAGACAGAATAGAGCATCAATTAAAGAAAAAAAAAAGCCTAAATATGCGCGTTTAAATAAGCAGATGCAGAAAAAAATCTCAGGAATTAAAAATGAAACATACCTTTTCCCCCCCCCCCCCCCCCCCTCCCTTGCTCTAACATGGCTTAAAATTCTACTTAAAAGCTTAATCTAAAGCTCCCGATCGTCATTTTCATGAGCTGGAAAAGGCCAATAACCCATCCATGTTTCGATTTTATTCATCAAAAATTAAGCAAATCCCATTTAAGCAAATGTATTTATTGGTAATTTTTAATGCAACATAATTATTAAATCTTGCAAGCTTAAACAAGATAAAATAACACTGGACCCAACCTGCCCGCTGCCAGCCAGCAACAAGTCAGAAAATACCCCAATATCAGCATCACGATTAAGGTAGTCCGAAGCTAACCGTACACCCAAGCCCAACCTCCCGCAAAGCCACTGAACCCAAGCCCCGCCTTTGCCTACCCATGCCAAACGGCCCCTACCCATGAATCCCCGTCACCACCCAATCCCCACCTCCCCGACCGAAATGTCCCCAAACGCATCCCCTCCAAACCACCAAAACCAGAATCACTATAACAAACAAAGAGTGACCACCCACATACCACTCCACAATACTAGCAGTTCAAACTATGAATTTCAAGCTTAGAGGTAGGAGCAAACCCCAACAACACAGCTTACACCCTTCACCCCTATGTTCGGGAATCCATCATTAGCACCCAATAGATCAAGTACCCGTTAATCCACCAAACAGATAGCAAAAGGATCGCCAACGTTCATTCGTTGGTGTCCAGAGCTTATCAGAGCATACCCTACTTAGAAAGTAAATGACGGAGTGAGTAATGGAAAATGGTGGATTACCTGGTTTCCATGAAGTGATGTTGTAGATAGAAAAAGACGAGG
Organism: Tanacetum coccineum; assembly: GCA_026074375.1. NCBI lineage: Eukaryota > Viridiplantae > Streptophyta > Magnoliopsida > Asterales > Asteraceae > Tanacetum > Tanacetum coccineum. The sequence goes on from BQNB010123727.1 coordinate 15,804, forward strand.
AGGGAAAAAAGAGGTGTTGAAGAAGTAGAAAAACTTAACTTTTGACCCGATTTTTGACCCTGGAGTTTATAGAAATCCTTTGGGTGAATGATCGGGTTTGGTCTTTTGGTTATAACAAATAGGCCCAGTATAGGTTAATTAGACTTAGGACTAATAAAGATATGTAAAACGGCATATAACTATTAAGGCTAAAGTTAAGAAGTGTAAACTCAAAATGGGCTGACCCGACCCAATAAAATAGGTATGGGTTGGCCCATTAGAGATAAAATATGCTTTCGGCTTTGGTTTTCCGTGCTCTTTCCATTCCCGTACTTGGTTTTGTCTGCTTTGCCTTTATTTTTGTTCTTTTATTTAATATCCGTACCTGCGAGACACAAATCACAAAATAACACACAAATGACGATGCAATTTTTATATATTCTGTTTTTTTTTGTCATTACAATGGGGTCTTTTTTTTTAGCTCGATTATTGGGTAAACAGGGTAAAGTCGTATTATTAATCACAAACCAATAGGAAATCCACCTTTGTCTTCTTGGAAAACAAAGGTCCTTAACTAATGTGCCTATTCTCTAAATCCATTTTTCCCATTAAGATAGTAGACAAGGTCCCTCAATACCATGCACTAGGAGCTTGATGAAGAACATATAAAGCTTTTTCTATTTCCTTCTTCCCTACCTTAAAACTTTGTCAGGGACTGTGAATCTCTACAAAACCAGGAGTTTGGCACACATACAACCTCCTCTCAATAGTAACCATATAAAAAAAGGCAACTCTATAAGTCCATTGGTACAACAAAAAACCCCATAAATTTATGCATAGGGCCAAAACTAACCATAATTGCATCTATCCTTGCAACAGGACCTAGCAACAGGAGCAAAAACCTCATCATAATCAATTCCTTCTTCTTGGGTGTAACCTTGTGCCACCAGTCTTGCCTTGTTTCTAACCACAATACCTCTATCATCTTTCTTGTTTCTGTACACCCATTTAGTACCAATGGCCCTCTTGCCATATGGTAAATCAACCAAAGTCCAAACCTTCTGTAATTTAAACTGTAGAAGCTCATCCTGCATTGCTTCTATCCAGCTTGGATCTGTCAAAGCTTGGATCACCTTTTTGGGTTCTACTTGTGATAGAAAACAAGCAAACAGACAATTTTGAAAATCTTTATGGTTGATTCTCTGTTGCACTGAACTAAACATACCATGTTCAGTCACATTCTTTGTCATCCTTCTGGTTTGAGGTGCTGAATGTATATCTCTAATGATTTGTTCAAGTGGATGATCCTTGTGAACTCTTGTAGTTGGAATAGGACTGACAGGCACATTTGTAGCCAAATTGTTCATGTCAGCCTCTGCACCAACTTCTTCATCATCATCAGAATAGACAATCTCTTCCAAATTAGGCATATTTGGATCATCAATACATCCATAGACTATATTCTCATCAACAACATTATTTTCTATGTCAGCAGCACTAACAGTTGGACTAACAGTATTAATGTTGTTAGTGTTGTTGACATTTGCATCCTGCTCTTGATTAACTCTTGGCTCCTCTGTATTTGGCACCTCACTATCTTCATTCTCTTGATGTTCAGAATCTATCTTTTCCTCCTCCCCTGATGGTTTGAATCCAGCATCAGGAGAATCCTTTGAACTTTTAGAGAGTGATGGATCAGATGTCAACAATGGTAGCAGTATATACTTTTGATCAGGTACTATTTTCTTCCCATCTTGACCTGCATCAATGTTTTCTTTGGTACCTGCATTACCATTAGTTTGATTCCCTGCAACAACTGGCTTATAATTCATAGATATTGTTAGAGCATCTATATCAAAAAGCCAATTAGGTCCATTTCCTGCAATATTAGGTGTTTCTTCACTAAACTTAACATGCAGGTTCTCTTCTACTATCCTAGTTCTATTGTTGAATACCCTGTATGCTTTGCTATTGGTAGAGTATCCTACAAAGAACCCTTCATCAGCCTTTCCATCAAACTTACCTAGGTGATCTAATGTATTAAGAATAGTAACAGGACACCCAAATGGTCTCATGAAGCTTAAGGCAGGTTTTCTACCTAGAAAAAGTTCATAAGGGGTCTTGTTGTGAGGCTTGATAACTAACACCCTATTTTGAACATAACAAGCAGTATTAACTGCTTCAACCCAAAAAGTTGTTGGCAATTTTAAATCAGCTAGCATAGTCCTAGCAGCCTCTATTAGTGTCTTATTTTTCCTTTCTGCTACTCCATTTTGTTGTGGAGTTCTGGCAACACTAAATTCCCTCTTAATACCCTTCTTTTCACAGAACTGATTCATGACCTTATTCTTGAATTCAGTCCCATTGTCACATCTAATTACTTTCACCTTAAGGTCTATTAGATTTTCTATGCCAATTATGAATGTTTTAAGGATTTCACTAGTTTCATCCTTAGTGGCTAAAAAGAAAACACAACTAAACCTACTATAGTCATCTGTGACAACTAGGCAGTACATCTTTTTCATTAGACTTTTTACAAATGTTGGCCCAAACAAATCCATATGCAACATTTGTAATGGTTGGCTGATTGAGCTTACAGTCTTGGTCTTATAAGAGGCTTTATGTAGCTTTCCTTTCTGACAGGCAACACATGTGTGATTATTTTCAAAAATCTTTGAAGGTAAGCCTCTGATAAGGTTTCCCCTCACTAGTTTGTTTAGTGTTTTGAAATTTATATACCCAAGCCTTCTATGCCAAAGATTAGATTCATCTAATGTGGCCTTTGCAAAGAGACAAGTTAGACCTCCTAAAGGAACAATATTCTTTAAATCAACATATACATGTTATCTTTTCTAGGAACTCTAAGCAAGACATAATTTTTATCAAGTAGCTTAAAGTCAGGAGATAAAACAACACATTCAGTGTCTGTAAAAAGAACACTGTTTTTCTTGTAACACATTTATGAGACACTAAAAAGGTTAAACTTAAGCTCTTTAACAAAGTACACATCTTCAAAATCCAATTTACCTATACTGATTTTACCTTTACCAGTGATTCTACCTCCTTTGGGATCTCCTCCAAATGCAACAAATCCACCATCAAGTTCTTCATAATCTGAGAGGCAGGACTTGTTTCCAGTCATGTACCTAGAGCATCCACTATCAATTACTCCTTTTTCCTGCAGTTCTAGTTATGGATTGCCCTGCACAAAAGTAAGAAAATCAGGCTCTCTTGGGGACCCAAGCCATTACAGACTTGGATCTGACTTGTGCATCAACACAGTCAAATCTTTTAAAATTCATTGATGCACCATTGTGTCTAAAGACATGGTCTAAAACCTTTTGCTTTGGTCTCCAAACCCAACATGCTGAGGCCTTAATAGCACTAGCCTCATTTCCCTTATTATTACTTACTACTGCTTTTGGCCCAGCAGTAGTAACATCTCCCTTAACAGTATTAATTTTTTCTTTTAAATTACTGTTCTTATTTGTTGTAGACCTGTTAAAAGGCCTTCTAACATGTGTATGTGCTTTATTTAAAACATTTGATGCTATCCTTGCACTATTCACTGTTGGTCTTGTGTAGGCAGTATTAATTGGTCTGGCAGTATTTACTGATACTGCTGCTTTTGAAAAGTTTTGCCCAGCAGTATTAAGTATCTTAATGCCAGATTTCATTAAGACTACTTTTGGAACAAAGTTTCCTTTTAGATGAGGGTGAGTCATTCTTTGAGAATTTTGATGATTTGCCCTTCTAGCATTGTTCCATACAGTTTTCTCTACCATTTTCTTTTCATACAAATCACAATCTTTGATCAAATGATTAAAACTGCCACATTCATAACAAGTTTTATTTTTAAACTCAAAATTACTTCCTAATTTCTGAGTCATCAAGTTATTTCAGTTTTTCTGGTTACCTTTAGGGCTATGACTATTTTTCCTAGGGTATTTAGCTTGCTTTTTATTCTTTATCTTCTTAACAGACTCCCTAGGTGTTTTCACATGCTCATTAGATTTAACAAATTATGTTTTGGCAAAACTAGGTTTTCTCTATTTAGACTTAAACTCAGTTTCATTCTCATCCTCACTGTCAGATATCCAGTCTTCAATAAGTAGTTCACCAACAGACTTAGGTTTTGACACACTAGTCTTAGCTTCATTTGTTGCAGCATCATGTATACTGGTTATTGACTCACTAAAAACATATTCTCCCTCATCATCAAGTATCAAATCATATTTAAGGGGCATGAAGTTCCCAGTATAGGGAGG
>BQNB010123728.1:0-20050 GCA_026074375.1 Tanacetum coccineum
AAAGAACTTGGATAGTGGGGTAAAATTTCTCATGGACCCAAGATTTGTGAAAGTCTTCCTGGACAAACAAGTAGAGGGAATGTCCAAGAACAAAGGGTTTTATGTTACACCTTCCCACACCAAGAAGGTGTTTGCTAACATGAAGAGACCATGCAAGGGTTTTTCTGAAAGGGTTACACCACTATTCTTCACAATGATGGTTCAAGCTACAGAAGACATGGGTGCAGATTCAGCTACTCCTACTAATTCCCATTCTACGCCCATTATCACTCAACCATCATCCTTAAAACCTCAAAAGAAAAAATCAAGAAGGAAACAAAGGAAGGACAGTGCTCCTACAGAGCCTACTACTGAAGAGACTACTCATAAGGAACATGTCTCTACCCCTTCCTATGATCTACCTCAAAGTGGTGAGGATAGTCTGCAACTTTCTGAATTTATAAATTTATGTACCAGCCTACAAGAGAAGGTCCTTGATTTGGAAAAAGCCAAGATTGCTCAAGCAAAGGAGATTGCTAGTTTAAAGAATAGAGTCAAGCAGTTAGAAAAGAGAAGGAAGTCAAGACCTTCAGGGCTAATAAGGTTAAGAAAGATTGGTTCCTCTAGAAGGGTAGAATCCTTTAATGATTCCAGTTTGGGTGCTCAGGAGGATGCATCCAAACAGGGGAGGAAGATTGAAGATCTTGATGCTGATGCAGAAGTGACTTTGGTGAATAAGACTCAAGAGATGAATGATGACAACCTGATGTTTGATACAGGTGTGTTGGAAGAGCAGGAAATTAAGTTTGAAAAGGTGGTTGAAGATCCTATAGTTTGTATTGCTACAACTAAAAAGTCAATTCCAACTAGTGCTACTGAAGTAGTTAATACTGCTAGTGCTAGTGTTGAAATTCCAGTGAATTAAATCATACTCAAACTTTGATTGAGATCAAAACTACAAAACACAGGCCTGTTACAACTGTTGCTACAACAGTTACATCTGTTATAACAAGGGCTAGGGGAATTATATTTCATGATCAGGAAGAACAAGTATTTGCATCTACAAAAACATTTTCTTCTTCATAATCACAACTTCCACAAGTAAAAGACAAAGGCAAAGGAAAAATAGTGGAGCCTGAAGTGCCATTAAAGAAGAAAGATCAAGTTGCTCTCGATGAAGAAATGGCTAGAAATCTTGAAGCTCAGTTGCAAGCTGAACTTATTGAAGAAGAGAGGCTTGTAAGGCAAAAGGAAGAAGAAGCCCACATAGCTTTGATTGAATCATGAGATAACACACAAGCTATGATGGAGGCAGATTTTGAATTAGCTCAGAGGCTACAAACAGAGAACAGAGAGAAATAACCATTGAAGAAAGATCAAGATTTTTTGTAGAACTCATGAATAGAAGAAAGAAACATTTTGCAAAGCTTAGAGCTGAAGAGATAAGAAGAAAGCCACCTACCAAAGCTCAAAATAGAAATCAAATGTCCACCTATTTGAAGAATATGGCTGGATACAAACATAGTCAGTTGAAGAGCAAAAGTTATGATAAAATCCAAAAGTTGTTTGATAAGGAAATGAAAAGAGTAAATACTTTTGTGGACATGAATTCAGAAGTAGTAAAAGGTAGTGAGACAAGAACATAGGAAAGCTCTAAAAGAGTAGGGGATGAACTTGAATCTGATATGTCAAAGAAGCAGAAGATAAATGAGCATGTAGAAGTTAAAAAAGATGATCAAGAGGAGGCAGAGATGAAAAGGCATATTGAGATAGTTAAAGATGATGAGGTAGCAATTGATGATATACCTCTAGCTACTAAGCCTCCAGTGATTGTTGAATACCAGATTGATAAAGATAGAAGAATGGGATACTTTAAATTGATAAGGGCTGATGAAAGCTCAAAAAGGTATTCATCAATGATAAAAATGCTTCAAGGTATTGATAGAGAAGACTTGGAGACCCTTTGGAAGTTGGTTAAAGCTAAATATAGGAATACAAGGCCAGAGGAGGATTATGAAAGAGTGTTATGGGGTGATTTGAAAGTAATTTTTAAACCTGACATAAAGAGTGAAGTATGGAGAAATCTACAAGGGTACAAAGTGACTGTTTAGAAGTTGTTTGATAATTGTGGAGTGCACTTTGTGAGGTTTAGAAATCTACACATCTTTATGTTGGTTGAGAAAAGATATCCCCTTACACCAATAACAATCTCAAACATGCTGAACAAGAAGCTTCAAGTTGATCATTAGAATGGGATATGTTATCAACTATTCAAGCTCATGATAAAGCAGGAAAAGGGTCAATAAAGTGTTTGAATGCATCCTCCTGGTGATGGTGAAGACTTTTAATGAAACATGTAGATTCAGAAGATGAACATCAAGTTTAGGGGAGGATTGTTGGGTTTAAAAGACTTCAAGATGATTCTTAGAGTTGCTACTGCTCAGGTATATATTAGTGTTGTCAAGCATAACTTAGTGTTGCTGGCAATACTAATGAAAATTATGCTAAGTAGTTAGTAGTGGTAGTATAAAAGTTACTACTGCTAGTTACTACTGTTAGTATAATTAGTACTATTAGTATAAAGTTACTGCTGCTAGTAAAAGTTAAGACTGCTCAGAGATGAAGACTGAAAATATACCAAGTAGTTACTACTGCTAGTACTAAAGTTAGTACTACTAGTATATGTTAGTACTGCTAGAGTAAATTTCTAAGTAGTTAATGATGTTTGTGCTCAGTTACAACCGTTGAGTAATTACAACTGCTGGAAGGATTAATGCTGTCAGAGATGAGATCAAAGACATATCAAAGAAGAGATAAAGGTTGATTGAAGAACAAGAATACTTATGAAGATAAGTATCAATTATTTGTAAAGAAGATATGTACAAACTTATTTGTTTAAGAGATTATGTTTACTTATAGAAAAGATCATAATCACTTGACGCGTTTTGTATGCCCATTAAGGTTTCCTTAGTGTATAAAAGGAACCCTACGGCATAGATCTAGACATAAGTTTACACATCAGTTTTATATTAGTATTCATAGTTTGCATAGCAATCATAGTTAGTATTCATAGCTATTTTGTAATTCAAAATAGTATTCAAAATATTGTTTAGTAAAATCTTGTTTTACTGTTTCATTGTTCTTCTTAGTATTGCAAACTAGATTCCGCATAGTTTTTGATATTCTAAATCTTAGTTTCTACCATAGTTGTCTTGGATTTATCCAATATAACTAAGCTTTAACAAGCTAAGTAAGATCCGTCAAGAAGGGATCAACAGTCTTCCGAGGATCAAGGGCACTTTGATATCCTCGGGCATATCTAGAATTATAAAGTCTACGGGGAAAGTAAATTTACCAATTCCAACTAGTACGTTTTCAGCTATTCCTTTTAGATATTTCACCATCCTATATGATAATTCAACTGTTAACTTAGAGTGCTAAAGTTGAGGAAGGCCAGGCTGGAAATAGACCCTGGTAAAACACTTGAGTCTCGACCTCCACTAGAGCATACTCACATGGAAGAAGACCATGCTAGACCAAACCCTGGACAAAGTCATGTGGCTCTTGCTGGACCAAACCCTGAGCCCATGCATGAAGACTTCATGGTTACTATGTATCCTCAAGTACATGAAAGTTTAAAGCATCCAGATGAGGAACATGTCCACTTAGAAAATCCAGTAAGCTCAACTGGGACTCTGTCTTCCATAAAGAATCTTGATAACTTTACCTCGATGACTAATTCATTGCTGACCAAATCACCAGAAGATGAACCAATAAATGTTAATATGGAAACCGAAGTTGAGTCCATGGTAACAGTTTCAATCCATCAAGCTTCATCTTCTATTCCATCACTATATACACTAGTCGTTGAACTCTCAACACCGAAACCAATATCTCTTCATGCATGAACACCAACCTTTACAGCTACAACCGCAACAACAACAACAACCATCCCACTACAACCACTTCTACAACAACAAATCTCTTCAGATGCTAATCTAGCATCTCGTGTCTCGAAACTGGAACAACTATGTGCAAACTTTAGGAAGAGACACAAGCTTCAGGACAAAACCGTTCAAGGTCTTTCGTCTAGGGTCTTCACGTTGGAGCTTTAGGATCTGCCTCATAAGATCGATCAAACTGTCAATGAAGTTATCAAAGAGGCTGTCCAAATTGCACTTCAAGCTCCACTTAGAGAACGCTTCAGAGACCTGTCCAAGGATGACATGAAAGAAATTCTTCATGATAGGATGTTTGAAAGTGGTTCCTACATATCTCAACCTAAACATGTTGCTCTCTAAGAAGCTCTAGAGGCCTCTATGAAGCGTGACAACAGGGATGCGTTTCTTGCAGAAAAGGACAAGTCACGTAAAAGATGCCAGGATGATCAAGATCCTCATCTACCTCCTACAAAAGAGTCTGAACAAAGTAAGAAGAAGAAACATGACTTCGATGCTTCAGGTTCTATACAAACTCTGGCTTAGACATCTACAACATGGAAGACGTCTCACATAAGAAATGCTCCCACCAGCTCCTCCAAGCAAAAGATTGCCCCCTAATCTGAACAGCCAGCTGATGACATTCTAATACCTGATGTTGAGCATATCTCAGACTTAGAGGACATAGGTGTTGCCCAACTTTTAATGATCAAGACCAGACCAGACTGGTTAAAGCCTGTTCCTGAGGAAGACAGACCAAAAACTCCATAACCAGACTGGGTCATTCCTTCGAATGATTTACCTAAACTTGAGAACAACTAGGCCAATGCCTTTGCTACATCGTATAAAGACCCTAAAGAAAACAAGCTACTTTAGAAAACTGGTGATATGGGCTCATTCATCAAATGGTATTGTTGATAGATTGGGAAGTCGAAGCTAAGCAAAGCTGATTTAAAAGGTCCAGATTACAAGGTAGTCAGAGCATTTCACTCGAACAACATTTCCCTTCAATATCAGATGGAAGAGTGTCACAAGCTGCTTACAGATCAGATTGATATAGTTAAATCGGAGGGTCATCGGGTTGTACCTGATGTGAGCAAACCTTTACCTCTAGGAGGTCCACCTGGTCAGGTAACCATTCAACCACAATTCTTCTTTAATAAGGATCTAGAATATCTTGTGTCAGGCAGCAAAGAAATAAGGAGTGCTCTGTCTATATCCAAACTAAAGGCAGCCAACTATCCAGAATTTGGGCTAAAAGAACTCATACCGTCACTGTGGATTGAAAGTGAATGTGAATACGATGTTAGTGCAGCCTATGGAATTTCTCGCAGGTGGTTTAAGCGAAAGGAATTCTATATTACCAAACACAATGCCCATTCTGATCATCGTGTAGTCAGGTCTCATATGAAGATCCTTAGTGTGGTCAGTCTAAAGACCTACTCCAGATACGGGTACACATACTTGAAGGAGATTGTCTTATGAAGGGCTGATTATAATGAATACAAGATCCCCGGATCTGATTTCAAGAATCTGCACCTGCGTGACTTTGAAGACATGTACATGCTTCATCTTCAAGGCAAGCTCAACCACCTGTTTGGGTCTGATAAAGTTAACCTATTCAACGCAATCAACCTATGGATTAGGAACATTATCATCAGAAAACGTGTGGAAGACTTGCAACTAGGCATTGAGAGCTATTAGACGAAGCTCAACCTTACAGAACCATGTTGGGATGGCACTGATTTTCTCTTCAAAGAAGATTACACCATTGTTTCCAAGCCAAGGGCCGTGATCTACAGAGATAGAAATAATCAAAAAAAAGATGATGCGGGAGACTGAGGTGTACAAGTTCAGTGACTGCACGTTGACAAGAATTCTAGAAAAGCTGGATCACATGGTTAAAGACTTCAAGCTGTTTAAGTACAATCAGGGCATGGAGAAAAGAATCTAGTCTGAGGACGATAAAAGGAGGAGTAAAGAGTTTATGGAGGTGATAGAGAGAAGACTCAAGATTAGGAGAATATTCAAGAGTCTTGAAAGCTTTGTGAGTGGAAGGTTAAGAGATGTTGACTACAGACTTATCCTGAGGACTGAATGATTTCATCATTCCGATACTCAGTTCAACATCATCTTATTTTGTATAATATAGCTTGTACATTATTATAAATATGTGGTGTATCTTTACGTGTTAAGTGTCAATGTATAAATTTTTTCAAGAGTTTTTCGTTAAACTTAACATCTTTTAAAAATTTTATACTTGACACTCACACGTACCCTCATAGATTAAAGGGGAGCATTAATATGTTCTCAATTTGACTTCTGAATAATCAACACATTTTTTCACCAAGTTTTCTAACATATTTGAATCCATTGATATCCAAAATATCAAAGGGTTTGAAATTTTTGATAAGGGGAGAAAATGTGATTTAAATATAAAAACTGATAAAAATGTGATTTTGTGGACTCATGTGTATACTCCATCCTCCTTGTGCTAAATATTTTCGTTTATCGATGCATATGTGTTGGGATTAAAAGACTTATTGATGATCTTAGAGTTACTGCTGCTAAGGTTTGTGTTACTGCTGCTATGTTAAAGTTAGTGTTATTCATTAACTTTAATGAAAAATATGCTAAGTAGTTAGTGTTGCTAGTATAAAGTTAGTACTGCTAGTTCATAATTACTACTGCTAGTATATATTAGTACTGCTAGTATAAAGTTAGTATTGCTGGTGAAGATTAAAGAAAATATTCTAAGTAGTTACTATTGCTTGTACATAGTTAATGTGCTGGGCGTGTGGTTACTATGCTCTATGTTAAAAGTTAAATGCTGTCAGTAAAAAGTTGCACTGCTCAAAGACTTAACTGTTGAAAGTGTTTTACATGTCAGAGAAAGGATAAGGACTGAAGAAAGGATACAAGACTTGTTTGGAGATCAAGATACTTAGTTGATTAAGTATTAGTTATTTATAGATAGATCTAGAGTATATTCTAAGTTTTGCTGAATAATTATATCAACTTTGGACTCCTTGGTGTATATAAGGAGGTCTTAGGGCATAGAGATGAAAGTATCAATATCAATAGTTTTCATAGAATATCAAAACAAAATGAGTCATTCATAGAGTTATCATAGCTTCAAGGTCTTTGTAACCCTATTACTAGGAGAGTATTTGTATTATTCTTAATAATACCAGAGCTTTTATTGTTTGTTAAAATTGTGATTTTGTGTTACTGTTCTATTGAAAATTCTTTTTATTAAAGATTAGATTCTGCGTAATCTTTAATACATTCACACAAAGTTTCTACTATGGTTGTGTTAGATTTATCTAATATAACTAAACCTTAAACAAGCTTAAGGAATTTGATCGATGGAAGTGGGATCCAACAAGAGGTATCCTACAACTGGTATCAGAGCCTGTTGAGAAGCTGTGATCTAGAAGAATCTGTTTGTGTACACAAGATCTTGCTAAGAAGTTTTGATTAAGAAGAACCCACTCATGGCTTAGTCATCTTCAAGTTCTGACTTAGAGGTATCCAATGATTCTACTTGTTCTAAATCTTGTTTGGAAACTGTTAAACTTCTTAAATCTCAATATGATCAACTATTAAAAGATTTTAAGAAATCTGAGTTAATGGTTCTAGGTTATAAAACAGGTTTAGAATCAGTGGAAGAAAAACTTGAATTTTATAAAAAGAATGAGTCTGTTTATGTAGAAAAAATTAATGGTTTAAAATGGGATATTCAAGTAGGAGAAATAACTATTGGTGAGCTTAGGAAGAAGCTTAAAAAACTTCAAAAAGAAAAAGATAGCATTCAATTTAATGTAGATAAATTTGAATATGCATCTAAAAGTTTAGACAAGCTCATAGAGTGTCAGATTGTTGATAATTGCAAGAAAGGTTTATGCTATGAAAAATATAATGCAGTTCCACCTCCCAACACAGGAAATTTCATGCCTCTAAACTAGGGAGGAGGATAAATGCTATTGATGTTGATGAAGACATTTTCCTGGTTAATGATCAAGATGATGCAGATATGTTTGGTGTTAATGACTTAGATGGTGATGAGGTGATTATTGAAAATGTAGATGTTGTTAAAGCTGCTGAAGAAACAGTTAATGCTGCTGCTACAACGACTACTACAATAACTGATGTTGAAGTTACTTTGGCTCAAGCACTGGCAGAGTTGAAGAGTGCAAAACCAAAGGCTGTTAAGGTTGTGTTACAAGAACCAGAGCATGGTACAACTACAACAACACCTACAACAATAATATATGTACCAAAACCTCCATGGGAGAAAGGTAAAGGGATTATGATTAAAGAGCCTGTGGTGGAACAAGTGAAGCCTATGAAAAGGCTTGAACAAATGAGACTTGATGAAGAACTTACCTTCAAGATACAAGCTAAAGAAGAAGAAGAAGAAGAAAGACTTGCCAGAGAAAAAGCTTAATAAACTGAAGAAGCCAACATAGCTTAGGATGATGTTCAGGCTAAAATTAAAGCTGATTATCAGTTGGCTCAAAGACTGCAAGCTCAAGAGCAAGAAGAATTGACTGATGAAGAAAAGGCAAGATTGTTTATACAATTCTTAGAGCAAAGAAGAAAACATTTTGCAGCTAAGAGAGCAGAAGAGAAGAGGAACAGACCACCAACAAGAGCTCAACAAAGGAGTATTATGTGTACTTATCTAAAAAACATGGAAGGATGGAAGCCCAAAGATTTGGAGAATAAGTCATTTGCCAATATTCAAGAATTGTTTGACAAAGCAATAAAAATGGTGAATACCTTCGCTGACTACAGAACTGAGTTGGTAGAAGAGAGTTCCAAGAAAGATGAAGCAAAGATAGTACAAGAGATCAGTTCAAAGAGAGCAGGAGGTGAGTTAGAACAAGAGAATGTAAAGAAGCAGAAGGTGGATGAAGATAAAGAAACAGCAGAACTTCAAAGTCTAATAGAAGTTGTTCCTAATGATGAAGAAGTTGCAATTAATGTTGTACCTTTAGCTACTAAGCCTCCAACTATTGTTGACTGGAAGATCCACAAAGAAGGAAAGAAAAACTATTATCAAATAATAAGAGCTGATGGAAAGTCACAAATGTACAAAGTCTTTAGTCAAATGCTTAAAAGTTTTAGCAAGGAAGACTTGGAAGATTTGTACAAATTGGTAAAAGCTAAATATGGATCAACAAGACTAATGGAGGATTTAGATTTGATTCTATAGGGAGATACCACATGTTAAAGACATAGTCTGGAGGAATAACAGAATTATAGTGTATTGGATTAGAAGCTATATGATTCCTGTGGAGTTCATTCATTGAGGAAGCAAATGTGTACATTTATATGTTCGTAGAGAAGAGATATCCTCTTACACCTGCTATAATAGTGTGATTTAAAGAACATAGTTCCTAAAGGAGGTTTAACTTGCCTTTTTGCGAGAAAATCTACATCTATGAATTCTAAACTCTGCATAGAAGGCTAGGCTCACTTCAATTTTTAAAAACTAAGAATGAATTGGTTAAGGGAAATCTTGTAAGAGGTTTACCTTCCAAACTTTTTGAAAATGATGAAACCTGTGTTGCTTGTCAAAAGGGAAAGCAGCACAAAGCCTCTTGTAAGACCAAAACAGAGAACTCAATCAGTCTTCCTTTACACTTGTTGTATATGGACTTGTTTGCTCCAACATTTGTAAAAAGCCTTATGAAGAAAATGTATACGCTAGTTGTTACAGAATGAAATATAGTAGGTTACATTGGGATTTCTTTCTAGCTACTAAGGATGTGACTAGTGGCATTCTTAAGTCCTTTATAACTGGGATAGAAAATCTAGTAGATCACAAGGTTAAGGTTAAGGTGATTAGTGTAGATGGAACTCCTCAACTAAAATATGTGTTTGCTAAAGGATGAACATGATACCATTGAGGCTTACTAAGAACTATCTAGCTAATTCTAAGTGCCACATACTCTTTGGGCAAAGCATTAAATAACTGGCTTTTATATGAGCAAAATAAATGTTAGTAGTTAAGCCTCATAACAACCTCATATGAACTTTTTCATGGTAGAACACCAACTTTAAGTTTTATGAGACCATTTGGGTGCCCTGTTACCATTCTCAATACCATAGATCACTTAGGCAAATTTGATGGTAAGGCTGATGAAGGTTTCTTTATTGGATACTCTTTAAATAGTAAAGCCTTTAGAGTATTCAATAGTAGAACAAGGATAGTGGAAGAAAACTTGCATATTAGGTTCAGTGAAAATGCACCTAATGTTGTAAGAAGTGGACCAGATTGGCTATTTGATATTGATGCACTAACAAGAACAATAAATTATGAGCCAATTGTTGCAGGTACATGGTCTAATGGTTTTACAGGTACAAAAGCAAGTGATAATGCAGGTCAAGCTAGAAAGGAAACTGAACCTGTCAAGGATTACATTTTGCTACCATTATGGACTACTGATCCACCATTTTCCTAAGATCCAAAGAATTCTCATGATGATGGATTCAAACCTTCAAGTGATGATGGAAAGAAGGTTGATGAAGATCCAAGAAAAGATAGTGAAAGTAATGATCAAGAGAAGGAAGATAATGTTAACAGCACTAACAATGTTAATGCTGCTAGCACAAATAAAGTTAATGCTGTTGGTGGAAAAACAAGCATTGAACTTCTAGTTGATCCAAATTTGCATGCTTTGGAAGATTATAGCATATTTGACTTCACAAGAATATGAAGATTATGTTAGAGACTGACATGAATAATTTGGATACAACAATCCAAGTCAGTCCTATTCCAACTACAAGTATTCATAAAGATCATCCTCTTGATCAAGTGATTGGAGATTTGCAATCAGCTACACAAACAAGAAATATGTTAAAGAATTTGGAGAAACATCGTTTGTTAGTACTATACAACATAGACCACACCATACAGAATTTAAACTGCTAAATTGCTCGCATTATTATCATAAGAAGAACCACAACAGGTAATTCAAGCCATTGCAGGTCCACGCAGGAAGAGGCTATTGCAGGAAGAGCTACTATATATCAAAGTTAACACAATCTGGATTTAAGTAAATTACCAAATCGACAATTTCAAAAGGCACAAAATGGGGTTTTTAAAGAAAAAAAATATGAACGGGGTATTGTGATAAGAAAAAAGCAAGAATATTGCTCAAGGGTACACACAAGAAGAAGGGATTGACGATGAGAAGTCTTGTACCCCTGCTTACAATAATTGAAGCAATTTAGGCATTTTAGCTAATCTTCATTTAAAGATTTTGTAGTGTATCAAATGGATGTAAAAAGTGCTTTTCTTTATGGAAAGATTGAAGAAAAGGTGTATGTATGTCAACCACCAGGATTTGAAGATCCAAAATTTCCTAATAGAGTGTACAAGGTTGAAAAAGCATTGTATGGACTACATGAAGCTCCTAAAGCTTGGTATGAAACCTTTTCAGACATATTATAATTGTGACAATGAGTTTCAAAGATGGAAAATTTGACCAAAACATTATTCATCAAAAGGAAAAAGGTATATTTTTGCTGTCCCAAGTGTATGTGGATGATAACATCTATGGTTCAACAAAGAAAGGAGCTGTGCTAATGCAATGAGAAGTTTATGCAAGATAAAATTTCAAATGAGTTCTATAGGAGAACTTACATTCTTTTTTGAATTACAAGTGTAGCAGAAGAAGGATGGCATATTTATTAGTCAAGATAAATATGTTGGTGAAATTCTTAAGAAATTTGGCTTTACAGAAGTCAAGACTGCAAGCACGCCAATGGAAACTCAAAAGCCTTTGCTCAAGGATGAAGATGGTAAAGAAGTATATGTTCATATGTATAGGTCAATGATTGGTCATTGATGTATCTTACATCTTCAAGACCTGACATAATGTTTGCAGTATGTGCTTATG
Source organism: Tanacetum coccineum (assembly GCA_026074375.1). NCBI lineage: Eukaryota > Viridiplantae > Streptophyta > Magnoliopsida > Asterales > Asteraceae > Tanacetum > Tanacetum coccineum. The sequence goes on from BQNB010123728.1 coordinate 11,831, forward strand.
CTAGATACCAAGTCAATCTAAAGGTTTCACATCTTCATGCTGTGAAAAAGATTTTTAGGTACTTAAAAGGTCAACTAAAATTGGGCCTTTGGTATCCAAAAGATTCTCCTTTTGATTTGGTAGCATACACTGATAGTGATTATGCTGGAGCAAGCTTGGATAAGAAGTCTACAACAGGAGGTTGTCAATTCCTTGGAAGTAGATTAATATCATGGTAGTGCAAGAAACTGACAGTGGTTACAAATTCCACAACAGAAGCTGAGTATGTGGCTGCTTCAAGTTGTTGTCGACAAGTGCTTTGTATTTAGAATCAACTACTTGATTATGGGTACAATTTTATGCTTACCAAGATCTTTATTGACAATAACAATACTATTTGCATAATTAAAAATCTTGTTTTTCATTCAAAAACAAAGCATATAGAGATTAGACATCATTTTATTAGGGATTGCAATGAAAAGAAGTTGATTTAAATGGTCAAAATCCATACTGACAAGAATGTTGCAGATTTACTTACAAAAGCTTTTGATGTAAGTAGGTTTCAATATTTGATTGCTAGTATAGGAATGCGAAATCCTTAAAATCTTTATCTCTTTATTTATTGTAGATTTTTATTATGAATTAGTACTTTATTTATTCATGTCATTAAAAGTTTCTGCTGTTAAGTATAATTAGTGCTGCTAGTTATACTTAATACTACTGAGTTAATACTATTAGTTATACTTAATATTGTTAGGTATAATTAATATTGTGATTATTGTGAAAATTGCTATGGGTTGTATTTTCTTGGTTTTTGGACTAACATTTTGTAGAAAAGGCAGAGAAAAGTGTTAGATTGATGATGGAAAAGCTGTGTAAAATAAAAAACATACAGAGTGATTTGGTGGGTAAAAGAATTAAGAGAAATGGTGAGTTAAAAAATAGAAAGATAGATGAATATATTAAAAACAAACAGAGTGATTTGGTGAGTAAAAGAATTGAGAGAAATGGTGAGTTGAAAAACTGAAAGAGAGATGAATATATTAAAAACAGACAGAGTGTTTGGAATGGAATTGGAGTTAATGCTGGTGACTTAAAGTTAATGCTGCTAGGCATAACTTACTATTGTTGGTTGTAAGTTAATGGTGCTAGGCATAACTTATTGTTGAGTTACTACAGCCATTGAAAGTTAATGCTGTTAGGCATAAACTTACTACTGCTGTTGAAAGTTAATGCTGGTAGGCATAAACTTACTACTGCTGTTAAAAGTTAATGTTGTCAGGCATAACTTACTACTGCTGGTGAACGTTAATGTTGTTGAGGGTATTTTCATAAATACTTCGATTAGGGGTTTCAATCACTTATTTAATCGATTTCATTCAATCATATACTCTCTAATCACAAACCCTAACTCAATTTCATCATTCATCATCAAAACCCAACACAATGACGACCCTAAAGTTTGCTGATACTCATAACATGGTTGCGTTTTTGTCTAAACCCACAGAAAGTGAAGGGTTTGAGCATATAGTGGATTTTCTGAATACAAATCCTATAAGATATGCACTAACGATCAATCCCACTATATGCATTTCGTGCATAGAACAGTTCTGGTCTACTGTAAAAGCTAAAACTGTTAATGGGGAAGTACAGTTACAAGCCCTAGTGGATGGGAAGAAGATAATCATAACTAAATCAACTATGAGAAGAGATCTTCAACTAGAAGATGCTGAAGGTGTTGATTGTCTACCCAATAATATTTTTTATTCATAATATTTTACAATGCCTAAGTTCTAAGACTACTGCATGGAATGAGTTTAGTAGTACTATGACATCTGCAATCATCTGTTTAGCTACAAACCAGAAGTTTAACTTTTCAAAGTACATATTTGAAAGTATGGTGAATAACTTGGAGAACGTGTCTGGTAAATTCTTGATGTATCCAAGGTTTATGTGAAAATCTTTGAAGCTCAGATTGTTTAGATCTTATATCTAGGATTAACAATAACATTGAACATAGAATATGTATAGCAGAATTAACATAAGAATAATGATATTCAACAAGGTGTTTCTTCATTAATAACCAAGCGTTCTTAATAGCCCTAATTCTAGATGATCAATTCTAGAACGTGTTATCCAAACTATAACAAGGAATCAAAGATCATTGTGGGTTTGTGAACACACAACATTCTAGGCTGTCCATTAGAGGACTTGAACGCCTAGACACACACTCACTTTTCTGGTGTTTACATCTTTGACACACAGAAAACTATAAGACCTATATCTCTTTATATACTAGAGATATTAGGTTTACAAAGGATAAGAACAAATAAAGATATTAATAAATCTTTTAATAATTTAAGTTTATCTTCAGAATCTTTAATATCTTCCATCTTTTGAACAATTCCTCCTTTGCCTTTTAAGTCCTTCATCTTTCATATGTTTTGTCTTATCAACTCAAAATATAATTCCCAACAATTCCCCTAGTTGATAATGACAAAACAAAATAAGCACGAACTTCCCTGAAGCTTAAATTCATATGAAAGAATAAGGATCATTCCACCAAGGATCTGTAAGTTGCACATCTTCTTTGTAAATCTTCTTCCCCTTTTTGTCATAATCAAATAGGGGACTAAAGTATGTAACTTTGATTTTGACAACCACAAACCACTATCACACTTCTAATCTAGGCTTCCAACAACTCAAATTACCCTCCATGACGCGCCTAAAGATAAATGAACCTTGAGCAGTAGAACAACTTAAACTTTTAGCAGTAGTAGTATAATGACTAGCAACGTAGTAATAACCTTCCCTCAATGTAGCATATAAATGGTTAAACATTTTAGCATAAGCTCCCCTAAAACCATATGTTAAACCTCATTTCTGAATCTTCTATTTTGTGAAGTTCTATGTAATGATTACTGATGAAGAAAACTAAGTATAACGAACTTGATGCTGAAGTAGAATAACCAAAATGTGTCTTATATCTTGTACTATCCCACGTGACGAGTCAAACTCATACTAATGACCAAAGTATGATGATATCATCTTTGGTTCAACAAAGAAGGAGCTATGCAATGCATTTGAAAAGTTGATGCATGAGAAATTTCAGATGAGTTATATGGGAGAACTTACATTATTTTTGGGATTACAAGTGCAGCAGAAGAAGGATGACATATTTATTAGTCAAGATAAATATGTTAATGAAATTTTAAAGAAATTTAGGTTTATAGAAGTCAAGACTGCAAGCACACCAATAGAAACTCAAAAGCCTTTGCTCAAGGATGAAAATGGTAAAGAAGTAGATGTTCACATGTATATGTCAATGAATAGATTTTGATGTATCTTACATCTTCAAGACCTGACAGCATGTTTGCACTATGTGCCTGTGCTAGATACCAATTCAATCCAAAAGTTTCACATCTTCATACAGTGAAAATGATTTTTAGGTACTTAAAAGGACAACCAAAATTGGGCATTTGGTATCCAAAAGATTCTCCTTTTGATTTGGTAGCATACATTGATAGTGATTATGCTGAAGCAAGTTTGGATAAGAAGTCTACAACAGGAGGTTGTCAATTCATTGGAAGTAGATTAATATCATGGCAGTGCAAGAAATAGACAATGGTTGCAAATTCCACAACAGAAGCTGAATATGTGGCTGCTTCAAGTTGCTGTAGACAAGTGCTTTGGATTCAGAATCAACTACTTGATTATGAGTACATTTTTATGCATACCAATATCTTTATTAACAATAACAATACTATTTGCATAATTAAAAATCCTGTTTTTCATTAAAAAATAAAGCATATAGAGATTAGACATCATTTTATTAGGGATTGCAATGAAAAGAAGTTGATTCAAATGGTCAAAATCCACATTGACAATAATGTTGCAGATTTACTTACAAAAGCTTTTGATGTAAGTAGGTTTTAATATTTGATTGCTAGTATTGGAATGCTAAATCCTTAAATTTTTTATCTTTATGTTTTTGTAAAGTTTTGTATAAATTAGTATTGTTATTCATGCATTAAAAGTTTCTGCTGCTAAGTATAATTAGTACTGTTAGTTATACTTAATACTGCTGGTATAATTAATATTATGATTATTGTGAAAATTACTATGGATTGTATTTTCTTGGTTCTTGGACTAACATTTTACAGAAAAAGCAAAGAAAAATGTTAGATTGATAATAGAGAAGCTGGTTATTAGAGAAAATAGATAGAGAGTTGGTGAGAATAAAAACAGAAAAAGAGCTGTGTGATATAAAAACAGAGAGAGTGATTTGGTGAGAAAAAGAATTGAGAGAATTAAGTGAGCATAAAAATAGAAAGAGAGCTGTGTGATATAAAAACAGACAGAGTGTACAAGTGAGTAAAAGAATTAAGAGATGGTGAGTTAAAAAGGGAAAGATAGGACCTTTATTTTTAATGGATCTTAAGTTTGGAACGAAATTGTAAGTTAATGCTGCTAGGCATAACTTACTGCTGGGTTACTTACTACTGCTGGTTGAAAGTTAATGCTGCTAAGCATAAACTTACAATTCCTGATGAAAGTTAATGCTGCTAAGCATAAACTTACAACTGCTGGTGAAAGTTAATGCTGCTAAGCATAAACTTACAACTGCTGGTGAAAGTTAATGCTGCTAGGCATAAACTTACTACTGCTGTTGAAAGTTAATGCTGCCAGGCATACCTTACTACTGCTGGTGATGGTTAATGTTGTTGAGGGTATTTTCATAAATACTTCGATTAAGGGTTTCAATCAATCATTTAATCGATTTCACTCTTTCATATACTCTTTAATCATAAACCCTAACTCAATTTTATCATCCATCATCAAAACCCAGTACAAATGGCGAGTCTGAAGTTTGCTGATACTCATAACTTAGTCGCGTTTTTTGCTAAACCCACTAAAAGTAAAGGGTTTGAGCAGATTGTGGATTTTCTTAATGCACACATTATAAAATATGCACTAACGATCAATCCTACAATATATACTTTGTGCATTGAACAATTTTGGGCTACTATCAAGGCGAAAACTGTCAATGGGGAAGTACAGTTACAAGCCCAAGTGGACGGAAAAAAGATCATCATTACTGAGTCGATTGTAAGAAGAGATCTTCAACTAGAAGATGTTGAAGGTGTTAATTGTCTACCCAATGCTACCATCTTTGAACAGCTTACATTAATGGGGTATGAGAAAATTTCACAGAAGCTTACTTTCTATAAGGCATTCTTTTCCCTATAATGGAAATTCCTTATTTATACTATTCTGCAATGCCTAAGTTCTAAGACTACTGCATGGAATGAGTTTAGTAGCACTATGGCTTCTGCAATTATCTGTTTAGCTACAAACCATAAGTTCAACTTTTCAAAGTACATATTTGAAAGTATGGTGAAGAACTTGGATAATGTTGGTAAATTCTTAATGTATCAAAGGTTTGTACAAGTGTTTGTGAATCAACAACTTGAAGGGATGCCTACTCACAAGAGAATTTACATTGCATCCTCTCACATTAAGAAGATATTTAAGAATATGAGAAGGGTAGAGAAAAGTTTTTCTGGAAGGGAAACACCATTATTCCAAACAATTATGGTACAAGATCAAGCATAAATAGGTGAAGGTTCAGCAATACCCATTGATTCCCATCACACACCCACCATTATTCAACCATCAACATCTCAACCCCATAAGGCTCAAAAACCTAGGAGATCAAAGAGAAAGGATATTGAGGCACCTTAGCCTAGTGGTCATACAACCAATGTAGTAGATGAGGCTGTCAATGAGGAGATGGATGACAGTTTGGTGAGGGCTGCCACTACTGCTACTAGCTTAGATGCAGAGCAGGATATGGATAACATCAATAAGACCCAATCCAAGGCAACACTTAATGAACCAAGTTCCCTAGGAACTAGTTCAGGTAGTGGTCCCAAGTGCCAATAAACCATAGGGGATACTATTGCTCAAACTAGGTTTGAGAATGTATCTAAACATTCCAATGATCCACTGCTCGCAAAAGGTAACACACTTCAAAGTGGTGAGGATAGTCTGAAACTTAATGAATTGATGGAACTATGTACAAATTTACAACAAATGGTTCTTGATTTAGAGATTACAAAGACCACTCAAGCTACCGAGATTGCAAGTTTAAAAAGAAGAGTCAATAAGCTAGAGAGGAGGAATAAGTCAAGAACTCATGGACTTAAAAGATTATACAGAGTTGGTTCATCAAGAAGGGTAGAATCCTCTGAAGATGAAGGTTTGGGTGAAGAGGATGCATCCAAACAGGGGATGATAGCTGATATTGATGCTAATGAAGACATTTACTTGGTCAATATTCAAACTGATGAAGATATGTTTGGTGTTAATGACTTAGATGGTGGTGAGGTGATTGTTGAAAGTGTAGATGTTAACACTGCTGAGGAAACAAGAAGTGTGGTTGAAGAAGTTATTGTTGTTACAATTCCAGTTAGTGCTGCTACAACTACAACAACTGCAATAACTGATGTTGAAATGACTTTGGCTCAAGCACTGACAGAGTTGAAGAGTGCAAAACCCAAGGATGATAAGGTTGTGATACAAGAACCAGAGCAGGGTACAACAACACCAACACTTACAACAACAACTGATGCTACAACAATTACAGCTGTTAGCACAAGACCCAGAGCAAAAGGGCTTGTTATTCATGAACAGGAGCAAGCACCTACACCAACAGTTTCTTTACAACAACCATCACATGTCAAGGTTCAAGACAAGGGTAAAGGCAAAATGGTTGAACCAGAACCTGTGAAGAAAATATCTAAGAAAGAACTACTCATGCTTGATGAAGAACTTGCCTTCAAGCTACAAGCTGAAGAAGAATAAGAAGAAAGGCTTGCCAGAGAAAAAGCTCAACAAGTTAAAGAAGCCAACATAGCTTGGGATGATGTTCAGGCTAAAATTGATGCTGATTATCAGTTGGCTCAAAGACTGCAAGCTCAAGAGCAAGATGAATTGACTGATGAAGAAAAGGCAAGATTGTTTGTCAATTCTTAGAACAAATAAGAAAACATTTTGCAGCTAAAAGAGCAGAAGAAAAGAGGAACACACCAACAAGAGCTCAATAAAGGAGTATCATGTGTACTTATCTGAAAAACATAGAAGGATGGAACCCAAAAGTTTGAAGAATAAGTCCTTTGCCAATTTTCAAGAATTATTTGACAAAGCAATGAAAATGGTGAATACCTTTGTTGACTACAGAACTGAGTTGGTGGAAGAGAGTTCCAAGAAGGAAGAAGCAGAGATAACATATGAGAGAAGTTTAAATAGAGCAGGAGAAGAGCTGAAACAAGAAAGCTCTAAAAAGCAAAAGTTGGAAGAAGACAAAGAGTTTGAAGAGCTTAAGCAATATTTGGAAATAATTCCAGATGATGTAACTATTGATGCTACACCTTTATCTACTAAATCTCCAACCATTATTGACTACAAGATCTACAAAGAAGGAAAAAACAACTATTTTCAAATTTTAAGATTCTCAGATGTATTTAACTTTTGGAAAGATGCTTAAAAACTTTGACAGATAAGACTTGGAAGTTCTTTGGAGTTTAGTCAAAGCAAGATTTAAGAAGACAGAGCCGTAAAACAAAATATCTTTCATTTCCCCCTCTAATAGATTCTTTTTTTGGGGTTCAAAGGCAATGTTGTTAGGAATGTTGTTAGGTTCGTTTGATGGTGTTTTGAAGCCGCTACCAACAGGTATCATTCCCCCCAGAACAACGTTTTCTTTCAGGCCTTTCAACCAATCGATACGCCCCAGGAGAGCTGCTTTTGCTAAAACCCGAGCGGTTTCTTGAAAACTCATGCTATTTTATCTGTTGGTTGTGAAGATCTATTCACTTACAAATCACACACTACATCCGATGTTCAATGATGTGAAGCTTCAAGTTGATTATGGTGTGAAATGGCATTTCAGCTTCTTAGATTGGTCAAGAAACAGCTTAAGGAAGGCTATGTACCTAAATGAAGTGTTTGGAAGCATCCTCCTGGTGATTGATGAAACTTTGAATGAAATTTGATTATTTTGGAGATAAATATCAAGTTTAGGGGATGATTGTTAGGATTAAAAACCTTCTTGAAGTTACTGCTGCTAGGGTTTGTGTTACTGCTGCTAAGCAAAAGTTAGTGATGTTCATTAACTTTAATGAAAAATATGCTAAGTAGTTAGTGCTGCTAGTATAAAGTTAGTACTGCTAGTTCACA
>BQNB010123729.1:0-20050 GCA_026074375.1 Tanacetum coccineum
ATGTTAGAGCGATTAGCCGGCAACGAGTTTTATTGTTTCTTAGATGGTTTTTCAGGGTATTTTCAAATTCCTATTGATCCTAAAGATCAAGAGAAAACTACTTTTACGTGCCCATACGGAACTTTCGCGTACCGTCGTATGCCATTCGGATTGTGCAATGCTCCCGGAACTTTCCAACGTTGTATGATGGCCATTTTTCACGACATGATAGAAAAAACGATGGAAGTTTTTATGGACGATTTAGCCATTTCATGGTTAAAGAAGGCATTGTTTTAGGACATAAGATCTCTAGAAAAGGAATTGAAGTCGATAAGGCTAAAGTTGATGTAATTTCTAAGCTTCCTCATCCAACAACCGTCAAAGGAATTCGAAGTTTTCTCGGGCATGCTGGATTCTATCGAAGATTTATCAAAGACTTTTCCAAAATCTCTCGACCCATGACCCATCTCTTAGAGAAAAACACTCCTTTCAGAGAAGAACACTCCTTTCATTTTTTCGGAAGATTGCATTCTAGCCTTTCAAACATTGAAAAAGAAGTTGACCGAAGCTCCAATTCTCATTGCTCCAAATTGGGACCAACCTTTTGAAATCATGTGCGATGCAAGTGATTATGCAATAGGTGCGGTCCTAGGACAAAGGATTGAGAAGCATTTCCGACCAATTCATTACGCTAGCAAGACAATGACTGAAGCAGAAACGAATTACACAACAACCGAAAAAGAGATGCTTGCAGTTGTTTATGCTTTCGAGAAGTTTCGATCATATCTAATCATGAACAAGAGTGTTGTTTACACGGACCACTCCGCTTTGAAATACCTTTTCAACAAGAAAGACGCCAAAGCAAGATTGCTTCGATGGGTCTTACTTCTTCAAGAATTTGATTTTAAGGTTATCGATACCAAGGGAGCTGAAAACTATGCAGCCGATCACCTCTCTCGTCTTGAAAACCCTTATGAGAATATTTTTGATCCAAAAGAGATTACCGAGACTTTTCCTTTAGAGACTTTAAGTGTGTTAACTTCCAAAGACCAAAGTACCCCGTGGTTCGCCGACTTTGCTAACTACCACGCGGGGAAATTTATTAAAAAAGGAATGTCGACTCAAGAGAAAAACAAGTTCTTTAAAGATGTAAAACATTATTTTTGGGATGACCCTTTTCTTTTCAAGACTTGTGCGGATCAAATAATCCGAAGGTGTGTAGATGGCAAAGAAGCTACCGATATTCTCGATGTTGTATAGTGGACCCACCGGGGACAAATACGAGCCAACTTTACCGCAAGAATGTTTTTGAATGCCGGTTTCTTTTGGCCCACCCCAATTTTTTATAAGGATGCTACGAATTGTTAAATCTTGTGATGCATGGTCAAGGTCAAGCAAAATCTCTCACATGTTGAGTGCATCAAAATGCAATCCAAGTTTGTGAGATTTTCGATTTATGGGGAATTGATTTTATGGGACCTTTTCCGTCATCTAGGGGTAACAAATATATTCTAGTAGCCGTCGATTATCTTTCTAAATGGGTTGAAGCGAAAGCGCTCCCCACCAACGATGCTAGGGTAGTTGTTAAGTTCTTAAAATCCCTTTTCTCCCGATTCGGTGCTCCAGGCAATCATAAGCGATTGTGGACATTTTGTAATGACAAATTTGATATGGTTATGTTAAATATGGTGTCACCATCGTCTTTCGACTCCCTTACACCATTCTAAAAGTATGTGGTCAAGTTGAAGTCACGAATCGAGGTCTCAAAAGAATTTTGGAGAGGACGGTAGGAGAAAACCGTGCCTCATGGTCCGACAAACTAGATGATGCATTATGGGCTTTTAGAACCGCTTACAAGACTCCAATTGGATGCACTCCGTACAAGTTAGTCTATGGAAAAGCGTGTCACTTACCAGTTGAGCTAGAACACAAGCATATGGCTCTTTTAGCATGCTATCTTCGATTTAAAGACCGGCGGCGGCGATATAGCAAGATTCTAGCTCAAGGAACTTAGCGAGCTTCGTGATCAAGCTTCCGAGAATTGTTTTATATAAAAGGAAGAAGACTAAGATATACAGCGTTTCAAGATAAAGAACCGAATCTTCAATGTTGGTGATCAAGTCTTGCTTTTCAACTCCCGATTAAAGATTTTCTCCGGAAAGCTCAAGTCCCGTTGGTCCAGACTTACATCCACAATCACCGAAATTTTTCCTTATGGCGATTGCAAAGTTGTCTCATTGCAGATGTTTTATTTCAAAGTCAACTGTCACCGTTTAAAGCATTACTATGGAGGGGATACACCACCATTGGTTATCCCGGACTTCCAGACTTTTCCTAAGGACAACTAAATTCAGGGATCGAGTCGAGCTTGCGACTCGGCGATCAAAAATAAGCCGCTTCGTGGGAGTTCACCCCATGCTTATCCTTTCTATTTTCTTCTCAAATGTGTTGTGTTGAGAGAGGCTTGTTCTCTTTCCGATTTCTCGATGTTTGTTGCTTGTTTGTTGTGATTTTTGCAGGATTCTCCCAACAAATTCTTTGAAGTCTCTCGTGTCCGGTTGATTTATCCCGTTCAACTCGAGCTTCTCATCCTTTGTGTGAATTTAGTTTGGGGAGATTCCATATCCTTTCATCTTATCGATTAACGTTTATCTTTGCATACTTCATAAACGGCTTAGATTTTCGTAGAGTCCCGACTTTAAACATTGAGGACAATGTTTCGTTTTAGTTTGGGGAAGGGAATCTATCGATTTGATGTTGCTTGCTTATTGTTTTGTTCTCACGTACCCGCTTTCCCACAAAAATAGCAAAAATTTTAAATTTTTCAGTCTTGTTAATATATTAATCTAAAAAAAAGTGTTAAGACAAAAATGTAGGTTTTCCGCTGGTAAGAATAAGAAGTAATTTTTGACCCGATCGTACGTGTAGAGTTCTAGCTTTCTTCCTTAACAATTAATGATGATAGTTTGTGCTAGTCTCATGAAGACTTTAAACATGCTAGACTTGAAATCATTAGTAAATGAAGACTTGTGCTAATCTCAAGTAGATTTTAAATATGCCGAGTTGGATTTTATATAGGCTAAGTATTTGCAAATATCTTTTGTGAAGAATAAGAGATGATAGTGTTGTTTACAAATTAGGATGCTAAACAAAGTTTATTTGGAAAACTTAAAGGGTTATAAGAATAACTTGTGATTTTTCTTCCCAGAAGCTTTTAAAATGATTAATTATACGTGTTCTCTTTAATTTTTGCAAATTAGAGTTTTTACTCTTAAAAGTCTAATCAACATATTCAGAGAAAAAAGCTTTATCGATGATGAGTCAAACATCATTGATAAATAAGAATTTTAGTTCGAGTTTATACTTTGGTTTTCTAAATACGAAATTTTTTACTATTTTTAATCAAAAAAAAAAATCTATAAAAATCTAGTTGGTAAATAAAAAGGATGCAAGTTATAAATCCTTAAGTGATAATAATTAATATACAAACTCCATCGCAATAAAGTACATGGGCATTTGTCGGTTCGCTCCCGATGTGACATCGAAAGAAAGGATGGAGGATGTATATTTAGGGTTGATATCATAATAAGTACGCGAGCTCTTGTCGGAGGCGAGGCCGATGTGTCGTTGAAAGAAAAGTGATACCAATTCCTAGCCTAATAATGTAAATAGTATAATAATGTTGCAAAGTTAGAAAATAAATAGTAAAAGTTTCATTTTCTAAAACCAAGGTATTCTTTTGAGCTAAGATTTGCAAAAGTCTACAAAGCTTTTTCATCGGAAGTTAATACGTTTCGGTTAGTATTCTCCGGATAGGGTGTCAAAAGCCTTAGCACTTACCCGATGACGGTGGGATCGCTAGAGAAGAAAGTCATTCATGGGACAAGTGAACCAACGATGTCTTAGCTAAGAAGGTTTTTGTTTGCTTTGAGTTGTGATTCTTCTAAGTGATTAACATATTAGCCCAAAAGGCCCATGTGTAAAGCTTGGTCGGATTTCAACTATCTAATATGTGGATTTAACGGTTTAAATTAATTTGAACACACACACCTTAATATATGATTTATGGCGGGAAGAGGAATTCACAAGTTATAATTATAAGTAGTCTTAGCATCTTAGTTCGTAATTAGCAGTGATCTTATTTTTAAGCTTAGCATGGGAGAAGTGAAAAATCGGGGATGATGAAGTTATCTTTTAGACACTTAATTGTGCTTTTTGTTCTATGATCCTAAAAGTTACCAATAAGGTAATGAAAACAATACATTATGTCAACACAAAAATAAGTTGTAGTTAGGTAGTTAATTATCAAGAAAAATCATAAAAAGAGAAAAATCTTTGAAAATGGGAAGTCGGGTGTTTTATAACTTGTGATCTCTTAATTCTCTCAACAAAAATCTTTGCTACTTTTCAAAGGTTTAGTTTGGGGAAGTTTTGAGATATTTGGTTATAAGGCATGTGATATTGCGTCCCCCCCCCCCCCCCCCGCACCGGGACACCACCCCTGTTCCCTAGTTTGCGGGCCCCAAAATTTGATCACGAGAACATCCCCCTATCCCCACTTCCCACCTAAAAACCCAATTAAACCCAAAACATTCCAAAAAATGGCAAAAATATGCTTGTATTTGTATTTTGTGTGTGCAGGTATGGATAAGTCAAAAATCACAAGAAAACAGTCAAAATCGATCAAGCACAGACACAAGAACGGAAGAGTGAACAAAAGCCGGAAGCAGAGCCAGGAAAGTCAAGCCTCAGCCAAATCCAGTCAATCTATGGTCAATAAAAGTCAATCAAAGCCCATCTTCCTTTTATAACAACTCCAAGGACCAATCTTGCACTTTCCCAAAGTTATTTATAACTTGAAAAAGAAGAAAAGGAAGAGAGGGGCCAAAACTGCAAACTTCCCAAACTCCAACAGTTTTAACTGTCGAAATAAGGGCGCCAAAGGTGTTACTGTTCACCCATCGTCCCAAAAGTTACCATCCAGTAAAAAACAAAGGGGTTTCTCAAATTAAAGGGCTAGATGGTCAATTAAGGAGCTCATAAGTGCAAGGCAAGGGTTAAATCAGTCTTTCCAAGAGATTCATTAGTCAGTTAAGCTTAATGCCAACGGTCAACAATGAGTGAAGGCACAAATTTGAATAAAAATGTTGGGGTGTGGGTTTTTGTGCTAAAACACTCACAAAAGAAGCACAAACGTCACATCAATGGAATGACACGCTGGCAATCCTCAAGTGTCCAAGCTTGTCAAACCGGCCCAAATGAAGCTCAAATGTGTGGAGAATATGAATTGGCCAGGAATTGGAGATTGCGAGAGCAGGGCTAGAGATCTAGAAGCTCCTCAAGACCTATAAATAGGGCTTCCTCTTCACACATAAAGGGGTGTCTTTTTATCTAGGTTTTAGTATTTTAGTCTAGCTTAAAATTTCGGATTTTTCTTAAATGTAAATTTTTTTTTTTTTTCCCTTAAAATTGATTTGTAAGATGTTTTTTATTAATGAAATTTAGTTTTTCTTAATCTCTCAAAGTTCCTTTTTCATAAACTCTCTTAATAAGCTAAGTTGTCTCAATAAGCTAATAAGCTTATTTTAAGCTCTTTCAGTCTATAAGCTGAAATAGAGCTGTTTGAATTCAGTATTAATCTTATCTAAACCTTAAATCAGTTAAATCTATTATGGATCTTACTAAATTTGAGCTTTTGGAAGGGGATCTTAAATTGGAAGAGATCCCAAGGACTTTACTCTAGCTTATCTAATAAGCTAGGGAGCTTGTAGCTGCCTTTATTGGTCCTCTTGTTTAGCTAGAGGAGTTTGTAAGTTTCTCTTTCATTTTCCTTTAAATTCTAGTTTTAAATAATGATATTATTGCTTGCTATGTTTAGATCTGCTTATTTGCTTATTCTCTTTGCTTGTTAGTGTTTAATTATCTCTACTAGTTCTTATTAGTTATGTGTTTTCATCTGTTTTTGCTTAAATAGTTATAGATCATTAGTTACCTCTGTCATAAAAACTCATTAACTCCAAAAATATTAGCTTAATTAGTTAAGATCTTAGAATTTTACTTATTCAGTTGTTTAATCATGATTGCTAAGTTTGTTTTAAGCTAGTTTTTATCTGGTATTTAGTATTTGTTCATTAGATTTCTCTTAAAGAGTTTTTCTCAAACCTGTCATAGTCTAAAAGGGGTGTTTGGTTTAGTGCACTTTCAAATTTTACACTAGCAGTACTAACATCAGTTAGTACTGCTGCACCTTTACACTACCAGTACTAACCATAAGTTAGTACTGTTAGCTTAGATTTTAGCTTGTCAAATTCAGTAGTATTAAGTTTAGTCATAGCTTATTATGAATTTAGTTTTAGTTTTCATTTTCTAGCTTATTTCATAGCTTAATTTTGTTCTTAAGAGTCAAATTGCATCAGCAGTACCTTCAAGTAGTACTGCTGAAATTTACACTACCAGTACTAACTATCAAGTTAGTACTGCTACCTTTGGTGTAATTTTTAGTCGAGTAATTGTAGGATTTAATAGCTTATCTTTTAGCATTTTAAAGTCTAGTTATAGCTTAATATAGAATAAGTCTTAGATTACATTTTTTAGCTTATTTACATAGCTTATTTTTGCTGTCAAAAAAGTTAAAATGCCAAAAACAATACTTAGGAAACCTTAGGATTTGAAGTTGTTAATTTAGCTTATGGGTCTAGATTTTCTAGCTTAATTAGATAGATTATTAGTAGTTTTATAAGTCCTTAAAGTTCTAGAGTCTAGTTTAGCTTTTTAAGTTTTTAAGCTCATTTGAATTTTGTGCTATCTTGCTTATTTCCTGAGTTTGCTTAATTCATGCTTAGTTTCAGTAGCTAAAAAGCATCTTTAGCTTAGATTTCTTTGCATTTTTAGAGTAAGCACATCATAAGCTCTTTAGAACTTCTTTCCTTTTACATTTTTATCTAGTATTAAGTTTTTTATAGCTAATTTTCTAAAACCAAGGGATAAACCCCACTTTCTGTAAACAGCTTAAAGATAAGTTCTTTTTGAGCTTATTTGAGAGTTTCAGCCCAAGTAGCCTTTATTAAAGTTGTTCCCCCTAGCTTCCTTTACAACTTTGCTTCTTTGAGTTTTTCATTTTAAGCTCTTTAAAATTTCGAATGCTTATTGGACTTAATTTGTGATCGGGGTAGATTCTCAGGGTAGATAGTGTAACTTTTGAATTTAGTTGTTTACTAAGTTGTCCCTCCGTTAGACTGTTAGTTTCTCTGTTAGTCTCTTAGATCTTTGCACCATTAGTCCATTAGTTAAGTTGTTAATTAAGCTTATTAGTTTTAATTAGTAATTAGGTTAATTTTTAATTAGTTTAATTAAACTTTTATAAAAAGATAAAAATTAGGGCTTTTATTTTCAATAATTTTCGGCAATTTTTCTTTATTTAGTGAAATTTTAGTTTTCATTTTTTTAGGGATTTAAATTTGTTTACTTGCTTAATTGTCATTGTTTGTTGCTTTTTAATTAGTAGTAATAGCTTATCCAAAATATCTTTGTTCCATTCAAATCAGGATCCGAACCTAAACGTGGTTTCAATTTCACTAGTCGTTGGGGAAACGACCCGGGTGATCATACTTACCCGGTTTAAACATACGTATATTATATATATTATATTATTTTTGTAAGTCTTAACTTTTTACCCTTTGTTAATGGTGAATAGTTGGAATTTACTAAGTTAGTATTTTTCATTATATATGTTATAGTACTAAAGCTGCAACCAGGCTTTGTACAATCTTTCCTTTCCCGTGTCCGTGTTTGTCCGGCTTTGATCGTTTTCTTGTGATTTTTGCAATATCCGTACCTACACAATCACAAAGACAAAACAAGCAATATACAAGCATTTTATGCACAATTTTATCTTTTTAGGGACATTTTTTGATATAGAAATGATATGTGATTTCTCA
The DNA here is from genome assembly GCA_026074375.1 of Tanacetum coccineum. NCBI lineage: Eukaryota > Viridiplantae > Streptophyta > Magnoliopsida > Asterales > Asteraceae > Tanacetum > Tanacetum coccineum. The sequence continues at coordinate 7,917 of BQNB010123729.1, forward strand.
CATATCAAAATTCCCCAAACTAAGCGATTGTGTGTCCTCACGCAATATTATATTCTTTAAAACCAAATACCTCAAAACTTCCCCAAACTAATTTTTTGAAAAGTAGCAAAGATTTTTGTGGAGAGAGTTAAGAAATCACAAGTTATAAAACACCCCATTTTCCCATTTTTAAATTTTATTTTATTTTATTTTATTTTTATTTTTTTACAAGTAAACTTAGAATATTTCGACTTTCATTATTTCCATAATTGTTAGGGATTATAGAACAAGATGCATTTCGATCCGAAAATGCCCCAAAAAGGATAAATTCATCGTCCTCGACTTTTCACTTCGAGCCAAACCAAGTTTTAAAACGAATCAAAACTAAATATCGTAAAGATGCTAACATTACTCATATTTGCTAACTGATGACACGTGAACTTTTTACTCCCAACATTTATTATATCTTAAGTGAATGTGCTATTTTGAATTTCAACCATGGATCAACGTTTTGCAAAATACTATGCTTCACGTTCCACCCGAGAATAATGAGTTTGAAGGCGAGATCATCCCATGTATCGACTTTCGTCTCGGCACATCCCAACCTTGCGGCTAAGTGACCAGGCTTTTGACACCCCACAGAGACTAGTATCGGGACTCACGGACCTAAGGTTTCAAAAACTCTCAGGTTTCCCGTATATGCATAGCTTTAAAATAGAATAGTCAAAGTTCAAAAGCATATTTGAATTTAACAAAAAGAAATCTATTTATTAATTCATCCTTAATATTAAACATAACATTTATGCAATTGTAACCCTTGACCTTTTAGAAGGCTGCAACATCAGTTGTGAGCCGGCAAGATGCAGCAAACTTTTATCAGTCTCGGATTTTTATTCTTACTATGGGCTTTCTTTAGAAGACTACCACATCGGTTGTGAGCCGGCAAGAGGTAGTAAACTTTTATCAGCCCACAGTTTTTATTATATATATATATATATATATATATATATATATATATATATATATATATATATATATATTTTCCTTTACTTTATATAGAGAAGACTTCTTTTTGAAAAATTCAAGTATAAGTTTGAACTAAGACTAAAATTTTTGCTATATATTACATAAAAATTGTTGATTTAAGTTTAATCTCCAAAAACAGCACGTATATTAATCTGATTAGAAGCTTATGGGAGAAAAAGCAACAAATTACATACATGAGCTCTTAAGATTTCATACTAATCCCTTGTTTAGCATGCTACTCTTACATTAACTCTCTTAATTTTTTGTTATTCGCGATTTTCCTGCGATGAGATTTGCCTAAAAGTTATGGGAACAAGCTAGTGCTCAACCCGCTCGATCAAGTCAAAATTAATCCTTTTATACCCAGCAGGTGAAGTCATAATTTATGAGTAGAAAAACACGAATTTTATTTTTGAAAAATTTTATAATTTTTTCTATTTTTGAAAATTTTGTTGGGAAAACGGGGTATGTGAGAACAACGGGGCAAAAAGTAGCAAGATTTATATCGATGATATACTTACCCGTACTAAAATTAAACATTTATCCTCAATGTTTCCTAGCCTAAGACTTAAAAAAACCCCATACTAGAACTCAAAAAGTCTAATGCATAACTCAAACATGAAGAAAGTATCACAAAAATTTAAGGCTGTTATCAAGAGTGCAAAAAGATGTATGTTTGTCGTTAATAATATTTAGGGGATATCGGATTTTCTCCAAAACTAATGGCAAGCAGAAGGCTAGGAAGCTCGAATGGGGATGGGACAAAACACGAACACGAGAGTCTTCAGAAAATTTTGGATCAATATGCAACAATTCATACAGTACAAACACAACAAGGAGTCAGAAAAGTACAAGCTCATCACATCACAAAGAAAATAGAAGTATGGATAAGCATGGGGTGCCTCACATGAATCGCTTTGTTTTTTGTAACCGAGTCACACAGCTTGACTCGATCCCCGAATTCATTCGTCCTTGGGGGAAGTTTGGAGATCCGGGACTACCTTGGGTGGTAAGTCCCCTCCGAAGTGATGCTTCACACGATGACCATTCACCTTAATGTTTGGACCATCGGGTTGAGATAACTCAATGGTTCCGTATGGAAAAACTTTGGTGATGGTGAAAGGGTCCCTGACCAACGATGTATTTAAGCTTTATTGAGACATATCTTTAGACGAGAGTTGTAGAGGTTAAAAACTCGATACCAACATGAAATGCGGTTTTTGATCTTTGAGGTCATGAAGCGTTCTCGTTTCCTTTCTTTATAATATATAGAAATTCTCGTAATACTTGATCTCGAAGTTCATTATAGTTGAAGACTTTCGGTGACTCACCCGCGGTTGTAAGATCGAAGTTAGCATGTTTCAAAGCAATATGCTTTATGCTCTAACTCGATAGGTAAATGGCAGACTTTCCGTATCTAACTTATAAGGCGTACAACCAATCGGTGTCGTATTAAAGCAGTAGAAATGCCACAAACTTCATCTTGTTTGTCGAATCATGAGGACGGTTTTCTCCAACCGTCCTTTCTAGAATTCGTTATATACCCTCGATTAAGACACTCTTCCACTTGAGTGCTGTTTGAGGGTGATAATGCGGTTGCTAGACGATGTGTGACCCCATACTTAGACATCACTTTTAGCAAATGATCATTACTAAAATGGGTCTCATGATGCTATATATAGTCTTGGTTGTTCCGAATCGGGCAAAAGTGATTTCAATAACTCCCCCCCATAACAAACTACTCGAGCATCATTTGTGGGGAGGCCTTTGCTCTTTCAACCCATTTGAAAGATAGTCGACGGCTACGAGGCTATATTTATTTCCTTTGAAGATGAATAGGTCCATTGAATATCAATAACCCTAATCGAAGATTTCCAAAACTTGGATATAGCGTTTTTGAGCATTTCTTCTCGTTATGAAAATTTTCGCCTTGTCATTAACCATGTATCACAAGATTTGATCATCGTCTTTGATGGGCATCTCGATATACGGTAGGCCAAAGAACCGGCATTCAAATACTTTTGTGCGATGAGTTGGAATCTTTGGTTGGCCAACGTGTGGGTTCCTTCAATGACAAGCTTTGAGGATTTCAAGAGCTTCTTGCACATTACACATCTTTGAATGATTGTCCGCACCAAGTACAAAAAGGATAGGGATCGTCCCAGGAAATAATATTTACCATCTTAAAAAACTTCCTCTTTTGTTGAGTACAATCCTTTGATGTTAAAATTCCACATCATGGTAGATTGTATAGTCTGACCAACACCATGGCGGTACATTTCACTAGAAATAACTCCAAGGGTTTCTAAAGGAAATGTTATTGTATGTCTTTGTTTTCTAAACACATCATATGAGGGATTCTCAAAGTCTAGATAAATATCTGCCGCTAAGGTTCTCCATTCCTTTTTTTATCAAGGATGGTGATATCAATTCTTGTAGAGAATAACCCACCAGAGCAACCTGCGGCTTAGCGTCTTGTTTGTTCCTAAGGTATTTAGAGCCGCATGAATCCCGTATACACTATGCTTTTAGTAATAGACAAGATTATGGTCGAAAATTTCAAAAGCATACACAAACGGCAAGTATTTCCTTTTCGTGGTTAGTGTAATGAATTTGTGCTTTCTGTCATTAGCATCACTGAGAGATGAAAGTTCTTCATCTTTCTTTGTCTAAAAAACCGCACCATTCGTGAAATCACTTGATCACACATGAGTTCGAAAGGAAGGTTCCATTTCTGATGACAAACTAGATAGGAGCTTCGGTAAGCTTCCTTTTTTTAAGGGTCTAAAAAGCATCAATACAATCTTAAGAAAACACAAACGGTGTTTCTTCTCAAGAAGGTGGAGTCATTGGTCTTAGCAATCTTATTAGAAAAGTCTTGGATAAATCGACGGTATAAAGATCCTGCATGTGACCTAAGAAAACTCCTAATCACCTTTATACGGTAGGTGGGTGAAGTAGCTTAGCAAAGAGAGCACGCGTGTGTGTTGCACCCCAGACAGTACTCAAAGTCATAGTGATTTGAAATTTTATGCCCCTAACACAATTCCTTCTCTACACAATAAAGTCGGAATTCTTCCCAATTCCCTCACCCCACGCACACCCCCCTCACATCTCCCCGGCCCCTCAAACCAATAGATCACTCGTTTTAGCATTTTTCTAAATTGGAGAGGCACGAATCAAAACTATCCTCAAAAACCGAGAAATCATCCATAAACACTTCCATAGTCTTTTCGATCATATCATGGAATATGGCCATCATACACCGTTGGAAAGTATTAGGGGCATTACACAAGCCAAAAGGCATGTGACGGAACGCGAAAGTTCCATACGGGTATGTGAAAGTAGTTTTCTCCTGGTCTTGGGGATCTATTGGTATTTGAAAATACCCCGAAAATCCATCTAGAAAACAATAAAACTTATTTCCGGCTAATCTTTCTAACATTTGATCCATAAACGGTAATGGAAAATGATCTTTTCGAGTCGCTTCATTTAACTTCCTATAGTCGATACAAACTCTCCACCCGGTAACTAAACGTGTCGGAATTAATTCATTCTCTTCATTAGCAACAACGGTTATTCCTCCTTTCTTTGGAACACAATGCACTGGACTAACCCATGGGATGTCGGAGATCGGGTAAATCATGCAGGCATCAAGAAGTTTTAAGACCTCCTTTTTGATTACCTCGTAAATTTTTTGGTTAACCCGTCTTTGACTTTGAACCGTGAGTTTGTAATCATCCTCCATCAAGATTTTGTGTGTACAAAAACGAGGGTCGTTACCCTTGATGTCGGTGATTTTCTAAGCAATTGCCCGTTTATGAGATTTAAGCACCTTTAAGATAGCATCTTTTTCATCATCTTTTAAACCTTTTGCAATAATCACTAGTAACTTGTCGTTTTCTTCTAAGTACGCATATTCCAAGTGAGACGGTAAATCTTTTAATTCTAATTCCGGAGGCTCTTCAATTGAAGATTTTGCTCGTCACTTCAACTTTGTTAAGGTCCATCGGAGGAAGTTGAAACGGGTCATTATTTAAAAATTTTTGATCAAACAATATCTTCCTCCAGATTGCAATCGGAATGATTCAATTTCCGTGTGAAATCGAATCATCATTTAGATATGCTTCGATTTCTTCCAAAAATGATTAGGAAGTAACGGCTCAGACGTCGAGGTGGGATTGCACCGAAGAATTAGAAAATCCTAGCAATTCCGGAGCATACTCCTCACAAACTGCATCAATGATGTTAATTCGGTTTACCGATTTGTCATTTGTAGAGGGAATATCTCGTGGTTTTGATATTGATTAAAAGAGACGGCGTCGTTATCACCCGAAGGGTTATTTCTTCTCCATAAACATCAATTAAAGCACGACCGGTCCTCAAAAAGGATCTCCCAAGTATGAGAGGTACCCGAGGATCGGCTTTGAAATCGACAACAATAAAGTCGGTAGGAAAATGAAATTTCCCAACTTTGACAAAAACGTCTTCGGCGAGTCCTTTAGGATAATAGTAACTGATCGGTTTTGACTACTCTTAAAGTCATCTCGAGTGGTTGTAAGTTACGTCAGAAAGATTTTTCAAATAGTAAAAGAGGCATAAGATTTTATGCTCGCGCCAAGATCGGCCAAGGGCGTTTGGCATAATCCATTCTCGGGACATTAATGGAATAATAAACTTTTCCAGGATCTCCAATGATTTTCGGAAGCTTTTTTGAGGACATCGCACCGAGCAATTCTCGTTCAACGGTATCTTAGCTAACTCAAGCAACTTTTCCTTATTCATGAGTAAATTCTTAATTGTAGGAGCAAATCTTGGCATCAAAAGCAAAGCATCCACGAAACTAATATCGAAGCGCAAATCTTAAAAGATTTGGAAGATCTTCTCCATTTGATTCGAAGCTTTTGTCACGGGACTTTTGATCATCACGTCATGAAGGATATGGAATATTTGGCTTAGGTAACACTCATGGGATATCAGATTCCAGAATAGGTGTGATTTTAGGGCAAAGTCTTCGGACATCGTCTGAAATACGATTAGGGTTAAACGGAGGTGGAATTTGAGCGGTACTTCATTGTAATTTGTTTGTTCTTTATAAGTTGTATCCTCGGTCTCTCGTTTACCACTACCTTTTTAGGAGAAGGTTTTGTAGGAATCGAGGGTGTCCCTCATATGCAACACCAATTACGAGTAGTGATCGGCGTGCATCTCACCCTTCGGGTTTGGAATGGTATTACTCGGAAGAGTAACCGAAGTTGAGGCTTGGTTTTGAAACATTACAAATCTTGTTTTGCAAATTAAGTAGTTGTTGATTAATTAGGACGGCTTGTGAGATTTTAATCGTGTTTTGAATTTCATTCTAAGGTTTCCTTTCAAAGAGTTGATTTGATTTTTGCATGTTCCTTAAGTCTGTCCTTTATTCCTCTATGTAATTCAAAAAATCATTTGAAATCTCTTCGTTGAACTTGATTATTAGGCACTTGAAATCCTTGGTTTTGAAAATTTGGAGCATGGTTATTTTGTGCATTGAAATCTTAATTTCATGAAATTATTTCCCGGATTAAAATTATTCCTTGAACTTGATTCTGATTAAACCTATTTTGACCATTGTTTTGCACCGGAGCAAAACCTGGTGGTGCCATTTGATTACTAACACGGTTCGGAGGGAACTTGATTGTAAGTACCCGTAGTCGCACAAACACTAGCCTGATTGTTATCGGTAGTCGGACAATTATACCAAGAATGGGCACCTCACAACAAGAAAACGCAAGTTTCCTAAAACCGCTTTTAACTCGGGAGCGGGGAGTGCAAACTTTTTTTTTAGAAACAATCTCGACTAAGGTCGAAAGTTGATCCGCAAGCTTATCAATTCTTTCATCCGTTTTACTAGAAGTAGCATTCATCCTAGAAGCATTTGATCTATTTCGTGAATAACAAACTTTTGATTTTTTTCTCAATTATGTTTAAAGCGGAGTCTTGTTCATTCTCGTTTAAACCGTTATAAAAGGTATCAACTTGAGTTAACTCCGTAAATCCGTAATGGGGACAAGCTCTAAGCAACTCCTTAAATCGTTCCCACGCTTCACTAAAAGTCTCCTCAAATTTTTGTGTAAATCGAGAAATTTCATTCTTTAAGTGAGTGGTTTTCGAAGGAGGGAAAAATTGATTCACAAATTTGGTCACGAGATCCTCCCAAGTCAAGATTGAATTTGGTGGTTCTTTCTCGTACCAAGTTTTAGCGGCTCCTTCGAGCGAATATGGAAACATCATAAGCTTAATCACATCGTTAGGCACATTCCTAAATCGTAAAGTCGAGGTAATCCTTTTGAAACTATTAATATGAGCATGAGGATTCTCACTCTCACGACCGTAAAATGGATTCGCTTGAACCAATTGAAGCAAATTCGTTTTAATCTCAAAATGATCCGCATTAATTTCCGGTAAAACAATAGCTTCTCCGTACCCTTCCTTGGGTGCACGAAGCAGTTCTTCCATTGTACGTTCCGCCATTGGTGCAACTTCAACGATAGTACGAAGCTCGGGTTCGACTATGTTTGGAACACGATTCCTATTTCGACGTCTCGGAATGGTGACGTTTGAATTATTTGGAAAATAGGAATTTCTAGTGCGCATGCACTAAACAAACAAAAGAAATGAGAAAAGAAACGAGAAAAGGAAATATTTTTGTTTACCGAATAATCAACAAACTTAGGGTAACTCTCTTAAGTAAAATAAATTTTACAAAAGAGGTGCGCCTTTTTCGTAAGTGACACAAACGGTAAAAAAAAATTCTTTGGTTCGGGAACTTATTGATGGATAATACCTCAATTGAAGGTATTATTTGTTGGTGTTCTTTTACCAACTTTGTAAAATTTAAATATTCACAAATTAACGAGAAGAATCAATCTATACACATAATAATAAAATATAAAATAATATGAAATTACCAAACTACCCTTGAGGATAAAGGAAGTAAGGAAAATTCACATGATAATACATATATAATACGTATATTTACCTGTAAGTGATTACCGGGTCGTTTTTCCCCCAACGATTTATGAAATTGAGACCACGTTTTTGTTTGGATAATGATTTGAATGGTAATGAAGATTGATTTGATTATCTATTTCTACAAATTAAAATCAATAATAAGCAAACAATAACAATTAAGCAAGAAAACAAATAACGGGCACGAAGAAAATGCAACAAATAAGCAACTAGACTAAATTTTAAACCTACGAATGCAAATTTAATTTCTAAACCTAAATTAAGATAAAAGAAAATTTTAAGAAAAAGAAAATTATTTTTTGATTATTTTTGAATTTTTTTTATGAATTAAAACTAATTAGATGAATTAAAAATCCTAGAAAATAGCAAATTAATTCCTAAAAATTCTAAAAAATGTTTTCCTAATTTAGAAAAGTCTAAAAAATAATAAAATTTAAGAAAACAATTTTTAGCTACATTTTATAATAAAAATCTATTTTATAAAACTAATTTAAAAACTTAAAAATGGAAATTAAAATCTAAAAGTAGTAAAAATGATTTTAATGATTGTAAACCTAAAAGTATTTATTCTAAAACTAAAAACTATTTTTTTGTATTTTTAAAAATTGTTTTCCTATTTTTTATGGATTTTCTAAGAATTTTAGCTACGAAAAATTATAAAAATTAAAGGAAAAATGAGAAAAATCCTGAAAAATCACAAAATCTACTAAATGATGCAAGGAAACTAGGAAAAATAAAAGCAAGCTTACAGCTTATCAAATAAGCCCAAATTAAAGCTTGTATATGCTACGGCTTAAAAATAAGAACTAATATTAAGACGTATATAAGAATAAAGTGAAGGAAAAGTATGATGGATAAGCTATTGAAGCACAATGGTAAGGTCTATGGGAGTGTATGCAAGAGGTGCTGGGTTCGAGTCCTAGTCTCAACTTTTTTATATTTTTTTATATTTTGGAAAAATTTTAAAAACAAAAATGGAAACAAGCTAGAAACTAAAACTTTTTGTGAAAACAACTATTTTGAAGGCTGAAAAATAAGCTGAAATTTGCTCTTAAACTATTAACAGATTACACTACTTATTCTTTTTGGTTTTTTAGAAAACTTTATAAGCTACAAAACTAAATAAGCTAATGACAAAGAACTATAAGCTAATTTCCTACCTAACCCTACCCTAATAAGCTCAAAATAACAGAAATAAGCACTAAAATATAAGCCATAAGCAGAAAAATCACAATAAGCACTTATGCAAACTTTGAAACCAAGCAGACTCTAACAAGATTTTTGAAGTAATTTTAAGGCGCACTAACTAAGAACTTCAAAAGCTGAAAACTTTTTTTCTCTAATAGCTTTAGTCCTAGAGACTATATGAGAATGCTTTTTAAAGAGACTTTGGAAAAGGAGTGCTTATAGAAAATAAAAAAAAATTTGGATAACAGACTTTAATTAGTCATATATAAACTCAACTTTCCTTTTTGAATTAAAAGACAAACTGCTATTTAGAAGTAAAAAACAGGATATGTATTTAACTTTTGAATTAAAACCAATTTGGATCACACGTTTAAGCTAGGGACCTATTCTACTTGAAATCCAAAAATCAAATCCTAAAAGCTACTTTTACTAACTGAAAACTTAACATGAAAATTGCCTTTTTGTCTTTTAGAACTGCTGATGCAGTTTGCATTTTTATGAACCAAATCTTAACTCAAGAAATAGCAGTCCTAATGAATCAATTTTAACACATATAATGACACAATCTAGGAGCAAACAAACCTATTAGATTCACTAGAACAGATTTTAAATTACATTGCAAGATTAGGACTTAAATTTTTGAAAACTATAATTAATCTATCTATGAAAAATTAAATTGACTAAAACCTAGCTTATAAATCTAGTATGACAGATTAAGATTAAGTTTAATATCAAGAACAAAAAGACCAATTTGGCCTTGCTAGTACGAACTCTTAGTTAGTACTGCTGTGCAAACTCTCCCTTATTACTTGATTAATTTCATTTAAATTTATGAAAAAGGAGATCTCTGTGATGTATAAACCTTCAATACGAAATATGGAACCGATTATACAACCTTATAACCGAGTATCAATAAGAAAATAAGCCAGAGAAGAATCATTAAGTACTAGTAAGTTAACTATTTTTGGTTCTTATGATTTTTAAGGACAAAGGAAGAAACCTAAGATTAAGCTATTTTAATATTGAAAACAGGTATTAAGAACAGACGTGATAGCATAATTACCAAGGAATTAAGGCACAATTTAAAGCATGTAATAAGAAGAAAATAAGCAAATGCAATTATTAAGCTAAGAAACTTGAGATTTAAAGAACACTTACAAAAACCTTAGCTAAACAAAGGCAACAATTCTCAAGGAGCTATTGATACAGCTCTAGTTAAATCACAAGGGATGAAGTGTAGTAAAAGTCCATAGCTCTTCCAGGTTAAATTTATCATTAAAAGCTTCAGATCCATTTAAGAATAGGTATTTAACGATTTAGTTTTAAGTAGATTAAAGGATAATTTAAGCTCAAATCAAGCTTTAGAGACTTAGATGAGCTTATTGATGAGTTGAAGAAGCTTATGAAAAAGTGAAAGCTTATTAAGTGCGGTTTTTTAAAATCAACCAAAACGCAGAGGCAAAACGCAGAACCAAAACGCAGAGGCAAAACGCAAGACCAAAACGCAGAGGCAAAACGCAGAGGCAAAATGTAGAACCAAAACGCAGAGGCAAAATGCAAGACCAAAACGCAGAGGAAAAACGCAAGATATCTTTGGGCAAATCGCAATGAATGAAGCAAAACGCAATCAAGAACACCCCTTCAGTTAGTCAAAACGCAACCAAGAAAAAATCACCAAACTTTCTTGAAAGCTACGAAATGATGTTCAAACCACCTAGTAATGATGCAAGGGATAGTTCTTAGCTCGAAAGTACAAATCTTTAACACCTTTAACCACAAACAAAGATCAAATGTTGATTTTTTCTTGCTATTTTCGAACAAAAAAAAACCAACAAAAAACCCTACGAATTTCACACAAAACAAACACTAAACACCCCTTTAGCTCTGGTACCACATGTTATCCCACTAATTTAATCCATTACACAACAATAACCTTTACCAATAAGCTAGAAAATAAGAAGAAAACTTAGAGAGAGAAAGTAGAGAGAGAAACAAAAGAGGAATATTAGATTAGAGAAAAAAGTGGTGAGTTACAAGAGATAGAAATGTAACCAACACCCTCTCCTTATGTGGAGAGGGTTCTATTTATACATATGCCTTGCTATCTTGGCACTTGGGCTTTCTAAACGGGCTGGGCTTGGTTTAACTTGGGCTTTGAGCCTGAAACACGGACAATATTAGATTCAATCCAAGCCTGTTGAACCCGACTAGCCTATTACAATACAAGACCTAGTTTGACTTTCTAAGACCGATAACATTCTTGTTTGACTTAATATAATTAAGGGTAACAATGATATTGGTTTAGCACTAAAAACTGTAGATTTGGGATGAGCGGTATTAACTGTCCTGGCAGTATTAAAAGTTTTTAGGCCAGTTTTTATTAAAACTGCTCTTGGAACCATGTTCCTTTGAGCATTAAGGTGAATCCTTTTGGTAGTATAGTTGTAGTTCACCCTGTTATAATTATTCCCATATACCATCCCCTCCCTTTGATGGTATTTGCACTAAGCATGTACATGATTAAAACTCCCACAAATAAAGCAAGCTTTGTTATACATCACAAAATCACTTCCTAGTTGATTGGACTTCTACCCATTCCAATTCCTTTGATTCCCCCTAGGAGTTTGTGATCTATACATCTCAGCATACCTAACTGACTTTTTAACTAGTTTTTAATGATTTTTAGGTTTGACAGACTCTACCTTTTTATCAATAGGAAAAACAGTTTCTTTATCAACATTAAGTAAAGACTCAACAAAGCTACTTGTATCTTTTAATACTTGTTCTTTTACCAAAGAGTTATTAGAATTTTCCTTAGAATCATCTGATTTCTTATTACAAACAACATTTGACTCTTTCTTACTATCCTCAAAACCATACCCTTTGAATCCATGCTCTTTAAATTCATCAAGACCAGAATAAGACAAATCAAG
>BQNB010123730.1:0-20050 GCA_026074375.1 Tanacetum coccineum
TGCGTATATTTTTACACTTGTCTTATATATTATACTTATATAAACCCTTAGTTGTCACAGCAATCATGTCTTCGTCTTCATCCCACTCGACTGTTACCTACACCTCCGAGTCAGATGTTGATGGATCACCGTGGGGTATTAATTTGATGCCCGGGTCTGACTCTTAGGCATCTGAGGCTGCTTCACAGTCTCCTGAGCACGCACCACTTTTCCCAGCTTACGCTCTTGAGTACGCTGCACCAGCTGACAACGAATTTGAGCCAGCAGAGGCTTAGGCATTCCCAGAACCCGTGTCACTGATAAGTGTAAAATACACATATCCATTTATGCTTAAAATAGCCCAAATAAACCCAAAACAGACCAAAAATGGCAAAAATATGCTTGTATTTGTGTTTTGCGTGTGCAGGTACGAATAAGTCAAAAATCACAAGAAAATAGTCAAAAACGGGCAAGCAAAATCAAAGCCGAAGCCAAAAAATCAAGCCTCAGTCAAATCCAGTCAAAGAAAAGACAATCATTGGTCAACAAAAGTCAACAAGAACCACAATATTCCATTTTAACCCTCAAAGTTTCACTAAAGTCCAAAAATGTCCCCTCCTCCCAAATGGGCCTCACCCGGATCTCAAAAGCCCATTTAACTTAGCCTATTTCCTTTTATAACAACCACAAGGGCTAAACTTGCACTTCTCGAAAGTTATCTATAACTAGAAAATAAGAAAAGGAAGGCAAGGACCATTTGTGTAATATCCCAAACTTATAACAGTTTTAACTGTCTAAAAATGGGCGCGAAACCCATTTACTATTCACCCATCGTCCCACCTTTCACCCCCAGGGTAAATCAAAGGGGTTTTCCAAATTAAAGGGTGCTTAGGTCAATTCATGAGCTCGCTAACACAAATGAAGGGACAAATCAGTCTTTATCAAGGGATTACTTAACCTCTCCCAATCAAAGGCCACGTCAACAATGGTGAAAGCACAATGGAATGTGGGTTTTTGTGCTAAAACACTCACAAAAGAAGCACAATGCCTCCCAAAAGAGAATGTAATGCTGGCAATCTTCAGGTGTCCACAAATCAATCCAACGGCCACAATTGATGCTCAAATGATTGAAGAAATGATTGGTTGAGATTGAAAGTTTGGAGAGCAGGGCAAGAGGGCTAGAATCTTCCAAGGCAGCCTATAAATAGGGCCTCACCTCTCACACACACGGAGAGTAGTTTTTTATCTAGTTTTTTACACATAGTTTTTAATTTAGTTGTAGCTTAAATTTCAAATCCTTAGTTTAATGATGTTTTAATCTTGTAATTTTCCTTTAAAAGTACTGTAAGCAAGTTTTTATTAATGAAATTCAGTTTTTCTAAATCTCTCCAAGTTTCTTTTTCATAAGCTCTCTTAATAAGCTAAGTCACCTAAATAAGCTAATAAGCTCATTTAAAGCTCTTTCACTCTATAAGCTGAAATAGAGCTATTTGAATTCAGTATTAATCTTATCTAAACCTTAAATCAGTTTAATCTTACATGGATCTTATTGGATTAGAGCTTTTGGAAGGGGATCTTAACTTGGAAGAGATCCCAAGGACTTATACCCTAGCTTATTAATAAGCTAGGGAGCTTGTAGCTGCCTTAATTGGTACCTCTTGTTTAGCTAGAGGTGAATTGTAAGTTTTCTTTTAATGTCTTGCTTTAAATATTAGTTTTATAGCTTTCTAAACTTAGATCTGCTTATTTGCTTATTGAATTTGCTTATTAGTGCTTATTTTAGTATAATTTAGCTTAATAATCATAGTTGTTTGTCTGTTTTTAGTTCTCTTAGTTTAGATCTTAGTCTTTCATATATTTGTCTTAAAAACCTCTAAAAAACCAAAAATATAGTAAAATAGTATAGATCTTAGATTAATGCTTATTTAGTTGTTAAGTTTTGTTAATTAAGTTTGTTTTAAGCTAGTTTTTATCTGGTATTCAGTATTTGTTCATTAGATTTCTCTTAAAGAGCTTTTCTCAAACCTGTCATAGTCTTAAAGGGGTGTTTGGTTTAGTGCACTTTGACCTCTAAAAGTCAATTTGACTTGTTCTATTTGCTTGAGTCAGCTGAGTTTTCATTTAAAATTAGTTTTCATTTAGTTTTTATAAGTTAGAGTTCAAAGTTTCAAAATGAAATGGCTTATTATAAGTGTTCAGCACCAAGGGAGCTTGTTGCTTAGGGTATTGGGCCGGGTCGAGTCGGGTATTGGGCCGGGTCTGGTCGGGTCATGGGCCGGGTCTGGTCGGGTCATGGGCCGGGTCGTGGGTCGGGTCGGGTCGTGAGGGAAATAAATCCCTCACCCGAATCGAACTCGGGACCTCTCTTATAGAAGCATATGGCTCTAGCCGGTGGGCTAGAGCATAGCTCTAATTATACAATGCAAAATTTAATATAAGACCCTTCATTCTTGGACCAGGCTTATTTTTAATAAAAGGGTCAAACAGGGACAAAAAAGGTTCAAAATAAAAAGGTTTAAATATAAAAGGCCGGTACCGTTGGACTCGTTTTTTCGTGCTCTTTCCAATGGTGTGATCGAGGAATATTCACGACTTCGTTTGGACCTCGATAAATGTGAAAACGTCGTCGAAAGTCACCCGAAAATTACCGTTTTTGCTTCGTTTTCAATCCTTTTTACCTGTAAGACATAAAAACACAATACAAACATATTTGCAACATAATTATCTATATTTTAGTGTTTTTAGTCCTTTTATAGTGTTTTACGGGGTACAAAATATGTATATTTTAGCCAATATCAAATCCCCCACACTAAACCATTGCTGGTCCCTCACGCAATGTAAATAAAACAATACCCGAAAATAAATAACTTTATCCCCTTTTAACTTATGACCCCCTCACAATCAAACAAGAACAGAAAAGGTCCATCAAAAGGTTCAAAAATCATTCAATTCGCAAGCACCCCCGTTTTAACCACTTATTAAATAATAATAACTAAGATAATAATTTTTATAAAATTTATTTTAAAAGGCTTAAGAATAGGAGTTCGTCATCCTTGACTTTTCACAATCCCCAAACTAAGCTTAAAACGAAATCACTGCTAAGTACAAGTTAGGATGCTAACACTACTCATATTTGTAACTTGTAAACTTTTCACTCCCGACAATTATTAATTATTAGGTGAATGTGCTATTTCGAATTTCAACCATGGATCAACGTTATTCAAAAACTATGTTTCACGTTCCACCCGAGAAGATTGATTTTGAAGGCGAGATCATCCCATGTAGCGATTTTCGTCTCGGCACATCCCAACCTCATCGGCTAAGTGACCGGGCTTTTGACACCTCACGGAGACTAGTATCGGGACTCACGGACCTTCGGTTTCAAAATCTCTAAGGTTTCCCGTTTACACATATCTTATTTGAAAAATCACAATCATAAAACGAATTAGTCTTAGTGCAAAAGCATATTTAAATTTAATAAAAATAATTTTCCACTTACTAAGCAACATAAACTATTAAACCTCGGTCCTTTAGAAGGCTACAACATCGGCCACGCCTCCGACACGATGTAGCAAACATATTTCGACCTCGGATTATTATCATTATTATATTTATTTTTTTATTTTTTTTTTTTGCTATAATCATAATATATCACCGGTGCCTTTTATCTCGAAGCCACATCGATAGCGAGTCGACAAGAGGTTATTCTACTTATTATGACACCGGCCCCCACCTTATATGAAGACTTCAACATCGGCCACGCCTCCGACACGATGAAGTAATCTGGCAGAGATATTTATTTTACTTATTAATTATTTATTTATTTATTTGCAACATTAATCGAAGAGAAAATACATTTTTAGAAAATTTAAATATAAATTTGAACTAAGACTAAATTTATTGATATCGACTACATTCTTTATTCAAAAATAGTTGATTTAAGTCTAATTTTCAAAGATAGCACGTATTATTAGTCAAATTAGAAGCTTACGGGAGGAAAAGCGACAAATTACATACATGAGCTCTTAAGATTTCCAAATAATCCTTGTTTAGCATCCAACTTCTACTTAACACTATCATTTTTCGTTCTTTGCAAAATTTTAAAGTTAAGCAAACGCTAAGTCTAAAAAGCTAAGGGGAAAGCTAGAGTTTTAAACTCGGTCAAATCAAAAGCTACCTAATTCTACGGGCCTACTTATTACTATATATTTATATTTTCATCATTTTTTTATTTTATTATTATTATTATTATTATTATTATTTTTTTAATAAAACAATAAAAATTTAAAATTTTGGTCAAAACGGGGTTGCACAGGACACAGCAAGGCATAGGTACGATCACAGGTACGCTTATTCATAAAATACTATTACTACTAGGATAAGTATGGGTTGCCACCCACGAAGCGCTTATTTTTGTTAATCGAGTCTTGAGCCTGACTCGATCCCCCACACTTGAGCTTGGTCAAGGAGGATAGAAATGGAGATACGAGACATCCAAGTGAGGAATGTCCCCTCCAAAAATCAAAAGTGATTTTGGCCCAATGAGATAAGAAAGGAGAAGAGAAAATACCAGGTTTGAACAGTTTGTCCTCGTTTTCGAATGAAAACAGGAGTAAAAGGTCAAACACTGGACAAAGGGTGGGTTGGGTGGGTAAAAGATTAGGCATAAGAACATCATGTTCAGAAATGTCACCCACCACTTTGTTTATGAAATCACCCGCATCATGCTCAAAATTAAAGCAAATCTCATCATCTGGTGGTTCCGGAGGAGGACGGGGAAGAGATGGATTATCAAAATGATCAAGAGAAAATGCCTCATTTTCGGGAAGAGGAAGGGAATTATTATTTAGCATTTTGGAAGGTTGATTTGAATTAAGCAGATTTAATTAAGTAGTTATAATCTGTCATAAGGTTTTGAGGTAATTTGATTAAATCAGCTTAGGTAAAAGTTTGTAAGCTGATAAGCTTAGTAGAAGCTTATCAGCATTCATAAGCCCATATAGCTTATTTTAAATAAGTCAGAGTTAAGTCTTAAATAAGTTTCAGCTTTTTAATGTTTTGGTTAAAAAAGCCCTTTAATAAAAAAGGGGATGCTGATTGTAAATATTAGAAGGTTTTCAGGTGCTCTTCTTGCATTTTTTTTATAGTTTATGTTAGTTTAAATTTACATAGTTTAGTCCTATCGATAGTAGCTCAATTAGTCCTCTGTTATTTATATGTTAGATTGTTAAGTCCTAGTTGAAGGACTGCTTCTGTCAATTGATCAAACTTTGTGTTTTTTATATAAACCTAAATTTTCCCCGCCTACCCTTATTTTTCTGTTTTGTCACTTTCAACCCTTGTGTTTTGGCAGATTTAATTTTAGATTAATAAATTTAGTTTTTATAAATAATAAATTAGGTTTTTAGTTTAATTACTTAAATTAGTTTAAAATTACTCATTAAAAATTAGGGCTTTTAATAAAATTAATTTTCTGCATTATTTCTTTTTATAAAAAGTATTTTTATATAATTTTTTTTAGTTTGAAATTTGTAAATTTTTTAAAAATTAACTTTCGAATTTAGTTTTTAATACTTCATTTTCAAAAATCAAAAAAAAAAAAAATAGAAAAAGTTTAATAAAAAAATAATAAAAATATTATTTTAGTTTTAAAATCACTTAAGTCATTTTTATAGAAAAGTAATTTTTATCTTTATTTTTAAACATTTAATTGTCAAACCTTTAGTTTTTTTTAAATTTTCAACTTTAACCATTGTCCGTTAACTCGAGGTGGAAACGATTTTCCTGTTTTTCAAGATAATATCCAACAATTTCAACAAACCGCAGCCATTGGAAATTTTCTCCAAAGAAACCAACCTTCCAATTTGGCAAGTCAAATGAGACCACCGGGTTTCAATCAACCGAATGTCCAAACCAACCAAAACCGTTATCAAGGAACCAATTCTAATTTCAACCAAAACCGTGGAGGAAACTTTAATCAAAACCGTCAAAATCAAGTTTATCAAGCTCCACCATATCAAACACCAACCAACCAACCACCAATCAATCAAGTTTTACCTTACCAACCTCCAACAAATAGTGTTTTGAAAACAGATTTTGAAAACTACGTCAAGGCAAACGATGCGGTGTTGAAGAATGTTCAAAATCAAGGTCAAAATTTGCAGAATCAAATGGCTAATGTTACAAGTTTGTTGACAAGTCTTTGTGATAATTTCAAAAATTCAGCCTCTACTTCAAATTCAGGAACTCTTCCAAGTCAAAAGACCTAACTAACACCTCTCGCGGGGAGGGTCAAGATTTACAGATATGGGCTGATCACTCGGGAGGGGGGTGCTCTGATTTTTGGGGGGAGAGCATGGAGTCTGTGGGGTCTACTTTGCGTGGGTGCATAGATCGAGGTAATAGGTTGGAGCCGGATACGAGGCGGTCACCTCTTTCAAGTTCTATCCTAGGTTCTATGCTATCAGGTTTTTTCTGATGACATCATACTGTGTTTGCCGATGTTTTCAAAACCTCAAAAAGAACCAGAACAAAACCCGGAGACGTCAACGGAAAAAGTGCAAAATCCAAATGGAAAATACCGCACATGTCCCATCTTCGGGAAGAAGATTCCATTTATCATTGAAATCCCAAAAACCAAAAGCAAAAGAAACCGTTAAGTCTTGATCCTAATCCAAATTCCAACCCTCTAATCTTCCATATCCTTGAGAGGATGAAAGTAGAGAAGGAACGATAAACCAAGTGCTCAACATAGCGGTTCTTGAAAATGTTCAAACCAACGTTCGTAGAGATTGGATTGAAAGATGCTCTTGCGAAATGCAAAAGTTTTTAACAAATGTTAAGCTCGTTGCTAGAAACAAAGAGGAAGCTGAGGAGAACGCTATCACAACTTTGAATGCTGAATGGTTCCGCTATCATCAATGAACGAAAGTTCCCGAAACTCAAAGCCCGAGAAAATTTTCTTATCCATGTTGCTTTAGCAAGAACTCAAAAGGACTAGTGCTTTAGCCGATTCAGGAGCTAGCTTAATCTTTTACCGTCATTCGATCTGCAAGAAACTTTGAGCTTGAAGCTTTGACTCCTACTCGAATGACTCTCGAGCTTGCCAATCGTTCCATTTCTCACCCGATGGGCATAGCCGAGGATGTTGTAGTTAGAGTCGATGGTTTCACTTTTCTTGCGGATTTTGTGGTGGTTAATTTTGAACCAGACCCGAGAGTGCCTATTATTCTAGGAAGACCTTCCTTCGAACCGCAAAAGCTCTCATTGATTTGTACGAGGAAAAATTGACTTTAAGAGTAGGAAAGGATGAACTTGTTTACTATGCCGATAAATCTGCTAAAACAAGGAAAAGAATTTTTTGTCAAGCATATCTTGTTTTATCGATATTTTCAAAAAGATATCCGTTTAGTGGCAGTACCACTACTCATTCTGATGATCCTTCTCCTAGTTCTTCTCCGGTGAAGACTAGTGATAATTTTGTGAAGTTCGCCGATGAACTTGCTCCTCTTGATTCGTTACCACCGGGAATGAATGTTTCAAACCTTAAAATGACTTGCATGAAGAAAATTTCAAGAAGATTCGAGATAAAAATTCCAACGTTTCCGATAAGCTAGTCTTTCTCAACACTCCTCTATCCGACAAGGATGAGTGTTTTGCTCCTGAAGACGATAATGATGAGATCGATGATTTTCTAGCTATAGAAGTATCTTCTAACTTAGAGGAAGGATATTTCGATTCAGAAGGAGACATAGCTTTTCTTGATACTCTACTTATGAAAGATTCCCATATCTCGAATCCAAAGTGACTTCCGACATGACCAGAACAGAATGGAATCTTCAATACTTTTTCTCCAAGGAGTGACCTCTTCACCATGATTCGCCGGAGAACCTTTCAACACTTCCTCCAAGGAAGATCGAGAGATTTGAGGAAGTAATCTTAGTCTTATGACAGTGCTTAATGAAATTTCAACTTCCCAGGGAAATTTTCATCAAAATTCAGTTATCGAGTCTCTTCCCATGTCTCCTATCCTCGTTGAAGATAGTGAGCCCACTCAAGAAGAGATTGATATTCTCCTTGTTCCAGATAATTTAATTCCGCCTGGTGTTGAAGATGCTGATTCCGAAGATGAAGTTAATGAGTCACCTAACCTTGATCACCAAGATGACCTCAATTCTCGACCTCCACCGGAACCGCCGATATTGAGAAATGTTTTGAACCCAAAAGCGGAATTTTGATAATCAAGAGTTTAAGGGTGTTTCTAAATCTCATGAGTTTATGAACCAGAATTCTACCCCACCCTTATTTCAATTTACCCTTCATTTCCTCAATTGTCTCCTTCGAGAATGAAGACACCATTTTTGACCCTGGCATAGTCACATTTCTAAGAGCCGGTGGCATTTTCTAAACAGTTTCTTGTTCTAAGTATTGCTCTCCCTAAGGACAACTAAATTCAGGGATCGAGTCGAGCTTGGCGACTCGGTAATCAAAAACAAAGCCGCTTCATGGAGTTCACCTGCCCCATGCTTATCCTTTTTTTCTATTTTCTAACCTCTAATGTGTTGTGAGTGTTGAGGGCCCATCCTCCATCGTTTCTCGTTGGTTTGTTGTCTGTTGTTGTGAATGGCAGGATTAACCCAACATTTCAAGAATCCTCCTCGCGTTCGATGCCTAATCCGGAGCACTCGATTTTCTCATCTTTTGTGAAATTATTTGGGGAGATCACTAATCCTTTTCATTTTAATCGATTAACGATTATCTTTGTCAACTAATAAACGGCTAGATTTTCGTAGAGAACCGACCCTTAAACATTGAGACAATGTTTCGTTTTAGTTTTGGGAAGGGAATCAATCGATTTGAATGTTGCTGCTTAATGTTTTTGTTCTCACGAACCCGTATTCCCCAAAAATAGCAAAAATTTTAAAAATTTTCAGTCCTGTTATATTAAAAAAAAAAAAAAAAAAAGTGATTAAGACAAATTTTATGTTTTCCCCGCAGGTAGGGGGGAGAATAAGAAGTAATTTTTGACCCGATTGAACGTGTTGAGTTCTAGCTTTTTCCCTTAACAATTAATGAGAAAGTTTATGCAAGTCTCAAGACAACTAGACTTGAATCATTATTTTAGAAAATGAGAGCTTGTGCTAATCGCAAAGTAGATTGATTAAAATTTGCCGAGTTTGGATTTTATATAGTGCTAAGCATTTGCAAATTTCTTTAGTGAATAACAAGAAAAGATAGTGTTATTTATAAGTCATGATATTAAACGTAGAATAGTTTGGTTTTCTTTCAAGCTCATATGTATTACTTGTGGCTTTTTCTCCCATTAGCTTGTTTCACTTTTATATGAATGTTTAATAAATAAAGTTGTATGGTTTTTTGGTTAATAATTAGTTAATAGAAGTTTTCTTAAGTTCCTTTGTGATTAGGATAAGTTTCACATCAGGAATACATATTTTGGCTAAAAATACAAAAATATAATAAATAAGTATCTCTGCCAGATTGCTGCATTGTGTCGGAGGCGTGGCCGATTTGTGAGTTATTCATATGAGGTAGAGTCCGGTTTCCATAAAAATTAGAATAACCACATGTACGACACGCTATCGATGTGGCTTCGAGATAAAAGGACACCGGTCTTTACTTATATCATCCGAATCGAAATATTGTTTGCTGCATACTTGTGGGAGGCGTGGCCGATGTTATGCCAAACTAAGGACAGAGGTTTAATAAAGTTGCTAATTTTTGTCTTATTTTGTGCCTTAAAGAGCCTAAGGCGTATATGGTGCAAAATGAGATTGGTCCATTCATGTCTTAAAGAGCGACCACTGTGTGCGACTTCGGGTATATGAACATGAAATGGGTTGCCTTGCTTAAGTAGCCTAATAAAAGCCAAATTTTGGTCGCCTCGATGTGGACTTTAATCTCGATTGCATTTGATCTTTTGAGAAGGGCTAGGAGCTAATTATTGCGTTCTTAACCATTACACTTTATTTTTCTGAATTAATAAATATCGAAACAAAAGTCTTAAAGCTCTTCGGTATATGACTTAAGTAAAATACCTGAGTACAAAAGTAGGATTAATGGAGGAAAAGTAAGAACACAATTAATATTTATAGTAGATGTTAGTGATCATGACTTTCAATTAGCGATGATCTTTGTTATTTAAGCTAGCATGGAGTAAAATATGAAAAATCAGGGATATGAAGTTAACTTTTAACGCTTAATTTTGCTTTTTGTTCTATTATCCTAAAAGTTACCAATGTGTTAATGAAAACATTGCTTATGTCAACACAAAATAAATTGTTGTTAGGTAGTTAATAATCAAGAAAAATCATAAAAAGAGAAAAATCTTAGAAAATGGGAAGTCGGGTGTTTTATAACTTGTGATCTCTTATCTCTCTCAAACAAAATTCTTTGCTACTTTTCAAAGGTTTAGTTTGGGGAATTTTTCGAGGTATTTGGTTATAAGGCATGTGATATTGCGTGAGGGACACTCAATCCTATTAGTTGTGGAATTTTGATAGTTGTTAAACTATACATATCAATTCATCTTAAAAGGCCCAATTCATCCCAAAACGAATCAAAAATGGCAAAAAGATGCTGTAATCTGAGTTTTATATGTGCAGTAGGATAATGGTCAAATATCGCAAGAAATCCATCAAAAACCGACACGGACGGATGAGTGAACAGAAGCTAAAGAATCAAACGAAGCCATAGAAATCATCTCAGCCTTCTACAGTCAACTGCAGCTAACCACAAGTCAACCAAAGCCCAACTCCATTGTTTTTATCAGTTCAAGGGCTATTTTGAAATCTTAGAAAAGTTGTTACAACCTGAAAATGGTGCTTGCCAAACACAAGGGCCGAAAATGTAATTTCCCTATAGTTATAAAAAGGCGCGGGTCAAAGTCCGGGTCAAATAAACCCATGGATCCCCAATCGACCAATGAGAGTTCAACCCCTAACCCGACCACCCGGTATGTTAGAAACCTAATAACATTTACTGTTCCTCATTTACCCCCAATTTATCGTTAGCAGTGGTATGTTTTAGCCTGGCAGTATTAACATTTATGTTGATAATACAGTTCTTGTTTGCAAAATGTCTTTTAAAAGGCCTTGAACTTTGTGAATATCCTCTTTTGAAAGCATTTGTTTTAGATTTAGGAAGGTTCACAATTGGTTTTAAGGCAGCAGTATTAATTGATTTGACAATATTAACTGCTTTTATGTTAGCAGTATTAACTGGTCTGACAGTATTAACTGCTTTTGTGTTGGCAGTATTAACTGGTCTGACAGTATTAATTGCTTTTGTGTTAGCAGTATTAACTAGTCTGACAGAATTAACTGCTTTTGTGTTAGCAGTATTAACTGGTCTGACAGTATTAACTGCAATACCAACAGTACTAAGTTTCCTTGACCTAGTTAAAACTAATTACAGAACAAAACTTCTTTTGGGGTGTGGGTGAGTCATTTTATTAGTAAAGTTTTTGTGATTCACCCTTCTTGAGTTGTTCCACACTGTCCTTTCAACCTTTTTATCACATACATAATGTAAATGCTCAAAACTACCACAAACATAACAAGCTTTATTTGTCATTTTAAAATCACTTCCTAGTCTTTGGGACATAAGATTGTTCCAATTTCTTTGGTTCCCTCTAGGATTTTGTTTGTTTTGTTTAGGAGCATCTGTTTCCCTAACAGTCTTAACAGATTCTATCTTTTCAGTGTTAGGTCTAACAGTATAATCTATCTCACTTTCATCATCAGAGTTCCAATCCTCAATGATTGGAGCACTAGTGTTGTTCATCCTAACATCATTAGATTCAACTGTGTTGGAAACACCCTTATTTTCAATAGTCTTACCATTACTAGGTGAGTTAACAGTAGTAACATCCAAATTTTCACTTTCAACAATTTCATCCATAAAAGTTAGATCAGGTTTGCGAGGTATGAAATTTCCTGTTAGAGGTGGGGGAAC
Source organism: Tanacetum coccineum (assembly GCA_026074375.1). Lineage (NCBI taxonomy): Eukaryota > Viridiplantae > Streptophyta > Magnoliopsida > Asterales > Asteraceae > Tanacetum > Tanacetum coccineum. Next base: position 11,953 of record BQNB010123730.1, read on the forward strand.
TGAATGATATCCCTTATCTGATCCAAACTTATCAGTTAAATTCACAAAACTTTCTACTGCAGGAGAAGCTGCAGTAGCTGCATCATATCCTAGTCCTGTTTTAGACTTATCAATTACTTGACTTTCCAGTATGTTATTTAAAGACTTGGATGAATTTTGAAACTTTTCTAATGTTTGTTTTAACTGATCTCTGTCTTTTTTAGCTTTTTCCAAATTCATTTTGTATTCATTTAAGGCATTATCTCTTAGTCTAACTTCAAGTTTTAAAACATTTATGCTCTCTTCAAACACAGTCTCATTTTTCTTATAGTGAGCTAGTCTAGCTTCTACTGATTCTAAACCTGCTTTATAAGATACTAAGTTAAATTGAGACTTTTTGTAATCAGAAGACAAATTATCATATTGTTCTTTAAGAGAAGCATAAGCTTTTACACATGTTTTAGAACAAGAATCTACCTCAGAATCTGAACTAGAAGAGCTTCCTGAAGATGTAAATGCCATCAATGCATGGTTTGTTGGTTGCTCTTCTTCAGCTTGGTAGCTCCAATCATATCCTCCAATTCCATCTTGAGCTATCAAGGCATTCTGAGTAGGAGTCTCCACTGCAATAGTTCTTGTATTATTTTCTCTTCCTTTGAACTCCTAATTTCTTGGAAACCTACATTCTCTTGCAAAGTGTCCATGTTTATGACAGTTGAAGCATTCCACTTTTGACTTGTCAAAACCAACTCTTTGACCATTTAAGTCCAACTTCTTCCCAGTTCTCTTGATAAACCTTCTTGCTCTGATTGTCAGCATGGCCATCTCCTATTAAAGATCCATTTCTTCTAGATCATCAGGATGAAGTTGTTCCAGATCTTCTTGAGAAAGTTGAGGAGAGTTGGGTTGACTTGCAAGGAAAGCTCAAATCACAGCATCACAAAGATTATCTAGACATATAGAGTTAACACCATTACTTTGAGTATGAGTAGTACTATGAGTAGTACTAACTCCATGAGTAGTATCATCTGCTTTGTGAGTGTTGTTGGTGTTATTAGTGCTATTGGAGACAAATGCCACATTTTGTGAATTTTGACTTGTGCTTGATGAACCTGTAAGATCAGGTTTATATATCTTCATATTCTTATACAAGTCATCTAAGCTGATGGTTTCAATCTCTGCCTTGTTTCTCCAGATTAGAGCATGATACTTCCATTCAGATGGAAGAATTCTCAGCAACTTTAAGTTCATATCTTTTTGGTTGATCACTTCTCCTTGGATCTCCAACTGACCAATGAGTTTTTGTAACCTATCAAAGGTTTGATCCATTGATTCAGAACTTAATGCAGTAAAGTTCTCATATTGTTGTTTGAGAAGTGTCATCTGAACCTTTTTGGACTCCTTGTTCCCTCCATACCTTTTCTCTATAGCCTTCATTAGCAACTTCGCATCTTGATATGAGTGGAACTTCAGTTGGTCTTTGTTTGGAAGTGCCATCAACAGGGTTGCTCTTGCTTTCATTTCATTCCTTCTATCTTGTTTTTATTCAGCAGTGGTTGGTTCATATTCCTATTCAACTGTTCCACCAGTACTTCTAAGCACTTTGTTCCTATTCTTGATTACTTCTCATAGAGATTAGTCAGTCATCAGGAAATATTGTTCTATCCTCATAAGCCAGAGGTCATAGTCTCCTGGGTTGAGGATAGGTAGTCTTGCAGTTAGATTATTGTTAGTGGTGGTTCCTACCTCCATATTGTCACCAAAAAATAGATCTTGGATGAATTGGTTGATTCTTCTTATTCAAAGCTTCACAACAAGCTCTGATACCACTTGTTGATCCCAATGAATAGATCTTTAACTCCTTAGCTTGTAAGGTTTAGTACCCTTGGATAAATCCAAAAATACTAAGAATGAAACTTTGATTTGAATGATATAAGCTATGCGGAATCTAGCTTATATCACTAAGAAGTATATTCAATCAAATAGTGAATTATGATTAACACAAAGATATAACACAACACGCTTCAGTATATTAATACGATCACTCTAACTTAGTGATAGGGTTTACAACCTCGAAGCTATGAATTCTATGGAAAAATGCTTTTGAGATATTGAAAACTGATGATCACTTTCTATACCCTAGGACCTCCTTTTATACACCAAGGAGTCCTACAAGGTTTACAATACCTTCCTAACATATCATAATCTTTTCTATAATTACACACAATCTCCTACTCAAATAAGTTATACATATCTTTTACAAATATAACTTTAATACTTATCTTCGTAAGTATTCTTGTTTTCCACTCAAACTTTTATCTCTTTACTCTGTCTTTATCCTCTTGACAGTAGAAAGTCTTCAAACAGTTGTAAGTCAGCAATGGTTGTATCTTTATAACCAGCAGCACTAACTGAGCATAAGCTGTAGTAAGTACCAACAATACTAATCTTTATGCTAACAGTTGTAACTCTACTCTAGCAGTACCAAGTTATACTAACAGTACTAAGTTACACTAACAGTAGTAACTTTTGTACTAGTAGCATTAATAACTTAGCATATTTTCAGTCTTTAACTCTGAGCAGTCTTAACTTCTACTAGCAGTAGTAACTTCATACTAACAATACTAATATTATACTAACAGTAGTAACTAGCAGTGGTAACATTATACTACCAGTACTAACTACTTAGTATAATTTCCATTATATACCTGAGCAGTAGTAACCTTAAGTGTCCTTGAAGTCTTTCAAGTCCCAACAATGGTTAAGCTATCTACTTCCTTCATCCTAAAACTATCCGGGCTATGTGGTTTGATGGGTGGTTTGGGGCCTCTTTCTTCTTCTAGACTTACTTAGTTGGTAAGGGATTTGGTTGAGGCTCCGGCTCATCAAAACTAGGAACTTCCCTATTACTAAGAGGAATGTCATGATTATAAGTATTCAAGCCTAAATCCTCTAGTTGTATTTCGTTCAAAGGCTCTACCTCTATCAGGGTTCCTAAAGTCTCTTCTACTTCTTTTGGGCAAGTCACGGGCGGTGTGTATTCTCAAATGGAGGCTTGGGGGATAATTTTGTTTTTTGCAAAAACCCGAATTTTTCTACCTTATCCCATGTTATACCTCTATGCATCTCAACCTAAACATCCTTACTTCCAAACAATCTTTTTGCTTGAGCCTTTAAATTTGCCACTTTTTGTTCGAAAATAATGTTTGCTGGGTTGTCCCATTCTTTTTATCCTTGGGCGAAATTTTCTATGGCTTTCCATGCTTGTTCACCACTTAATTCCTTAAGGTTCCCATCTGCTGCAAAGTCAAGGTCCATTCGGGGATAGTCGTCGACATGATCATAAAAGAATTTTAATACGATACCCTAAACCGCGTGCCAAGAAGATGGACTTTTTATGATTAAGTTTTGAAACGCTCCACGCATCTTAGATCGTTCATCTTTGATGTTGTTGGAACACCACGTATGTCTTTGGAAAGGAAGGGTTGTGTTTTCGTGGGGGCTTTTGAAAGGTGTGGTTAGAGGTCTTTTCATACCTCAGATGGTGGAACTAAAGTGGATATTACCAAACAAAGGGCACCAAAGAAAAAATAACACGAGAAATCTAATACGCGAAATTAAACTCTCACTTAAAAGGATTCAAGCGAGTAGAACTAAGCTAAACTATGATCAATACCTAAACTAATCCCTAGGCGGCGGCGCCAAAAAATTGATGTGAGGTTGTCGTAGGACTTCTACACGAGAAGTTTTACAACTCCCTAGGCATTGCACCTAATCTTTGATAGTGGTAGTATGGGCCAAGACTCGGTTGTTTTATCGTTTCACTTCGAAGAAAGGTTGGGAAGTCTTGATCATGGTCATAACATAAATTCTAAAGGTTGAGGGAAGATTCTTTTTGTATTTTTGTATTTTATAGAAAGCAAGTAAATCATATGTTTGAGAGATTAGTTGGTTTTAGCTAATAAACTAAATATAATTATATGCTAATGGTGATAACAATAAAATAAAAGATTGTGTCTATTTAATCATGTATTACTCCCTAGATTGATTCTCCTAGTGTTGTTGCCTTGTCACCCTTGAATATCGTAGTAACAATTCACTACGGCATGAACGAAAATACACGAACCCGCCCGTCTACTTAGTATGCCTAGAGCAATGCACATGCAAGGGTAGTATAAAGACTATTACACGACCCCTTAGGAATTAACTAAGTGCAAGTAAAATACATAAAAAGATGATCAACCATATTAGGGGGCAAGGTAGTATGAAGAAGTTCTGTTACCAGTTTAACCTTTCTACACAATCAGATTCCCTAGACTATCAACATCAATTATAGACAGAAAGTTGGTTTTCTAAGACCTAACGTGCACATCCATCATAAGAAGTAACATCACTAAGATCTACATTCTAGGTTTCATACAATCATAAATAAACACAATAATAGGTTTAGCCAAGCATGTTAAATATAAAGCAAGAACAATAGATCAAACAACACATAGATATATTGAATGATTAAGTAAACCTTACTTGATTAAAACATGAATTGGAAGAAGTAAAATAGGGTTTTAGGCCCTAAAATCATCTCCTAAAGCTGTTAAACAAACTAGGGTTCGTACCCTCTTTTTATTCTAAAGTTACACAATGAAAACCCTAAATTCAGGTTTGTATATATAGGAAAATCAACGCGACGACGTCGCGTTTTAGTCGTGACGCCGTCGTAAGATGAATCTTCTAGATCTGTGTTTGTGTCGGTGCGGGCTGACGCCGTCATGAAAGATGTGACGCCGTCACTTGATGAGTTTTGACGGCGTCGTGTATAGCTGGTGACGCCATCTCCAGTCTATGTGAGCACAAATCTTCAAGAGTCTTGGTGTTGGTTCGTAATTTCATCCGTTTCTTTTCTAATTGAGCCCAAGTCACGTGTAATTCATCTAAATGTATTCCAAATAAGAAATACCTGAAAAGGAACGATTAAGTATCTATTTTGGGCATAAACACATGATTTTGGGGGTTAAACGACCCCGAAAAAGTGTATAAAATGACACCTCATCATCAACCACAACAGGTTCCACAAAATGCACTTCAAAATAAATACAAAACATAATTCAAAAGGAGTTGTGATATGTGTATCTTAAACAATCATCTCTCTGAGAATTGTTATAAAGTTATATCTTTAAAAAGTATAAAAGAACTGATCATATAACATGTGATCATGCTGAATACATTTCTACCTTGAACATGTCTCAGCATCTCAAAAGTCTGGGTATATCTTCATCAAGATCTAAAAACCCAAGACCATCAAAACACTTCTTCCCTCCATGCATACACTGTGGGTTCAACGATCATTTATCCGATGATTGTGTAAACTATCCCATATGTGATATCTGTGGAAGTTATGATCATGATACTCATGGTTATAACACGGTCATTTATCTAATAAGAGGAATCAAGCCCGAAAACCCTCAGCATGCCATGAAAAGTTGATCACGTCCAAACTATACGTATAAAATATATAATATATAGATACGTAATAATAAGGATAGGCCAATAATAGTATAGTGAGTATTTTCCGTCGGGTTCTAGAAAATCGCTTTTAACCAAAGCAATTATCAAAAACCTCCCGGGTCGTTTCCTCGGCGAGAAGTGAATGGAAATCTACGTTCAAGTTGTAAATCGAGCTTGATTATCACTTAAGTTTTTGGGATTGGTTTTCTAAATCTACTAAAAGGGAAAACATATAAAAGGGAAACTAAACTTTTGGATTTAAACTATTTTTAAACAAAATTAATTGTTAAGATTAAAAACTACAAGATTATACTAAGATTGATCTAAATGAAATAAATGACGAAAATGCTTGCTAAGTGACGTAAATGTCATAAGTGCGGGTTTAAGGTTTAACAAATTAAAATCCTTCGAAAACAAGTTTAAAGAAATTTAAATGACAAGTAAAGTAAAGTGCTTTTTAGAAAAATAAATGACAAGTATTTAAATTGCATTAAAAATAAATGACGGTATGTAAATTGGAAAAATTCTAATGACTATTAATTTTTTAAACCTTTTTAAACCCGCACCTAAATTCCAAATCACTAATCACTTAGCAAGCACTAATAAACTACTCACTAATCATAACAAATAAACTAGCAACAATCATAAGATTAAACATAAACATTTTAAGCTAAAAATTCTAAACTAATAATATTAAAAAGGGAAAAAGGGTAACCGAATGAAGAACCGCAATGATATAAAACCACCCGATCTTACAAACTTAATAAACAAATAGGTTTATCACTTTAAAGCTTTTACTTTACTAATTAGCTAATAAAGGTGTCAACTTAACACTAATTATTTTATAAAAACTTACAAAAGATCAAAACCTTTATTAATTATCAACCACAAGACCCTTAAGCTCCGCTTAATGTAGAAGGATGGAATAAGAAATAAGACGATGAAAAGATAGAACACAAATAAACTGAATAAAAAGATGAATACATTAGATCTAAATTCCACCCAAAACTAAGGTGTTCAATCAAGTGAACTCGGATCGGGTATATTTTTAAGGAATTAGATCTAAGAAAAAATAAGCTAGAAAAAAAAACTAAATTATGCTAAAATAAGCTGTAGAAATATAAGATCTATAATTTAAATAGAATGCTAAACCACCCGAAACTAGATGTCAATCAGTGAACAAGAGACGGTATATTTAAAGGATTCGATCTAAAACAATAATGTAGAAAAATCAGCACTCGAAAATAAGCAAAAATAAGCTCACATCGAAAAGCACTAAATCAAATACAATATAAAATAAGCTAGTCAAAATAAGCAATAAAGAGCTTTTAAGAGAATATAAGCATAAGAGATCGGATCCAAAATAGCTATAAGCATGACTTTATTTAGAAATAAGCAAAAGAAGAGAAAGAGTAGAAGAATAAGCATAAAAAATTAAGCATCAAGAAATAATAAGCATTAAATAAAAACCAACCTTAAATATCTTCATTAATAAGCTCAAAAAAATCTTGATTACAATAAGCTAAATAAGCTTTTAAAAGCTTTTACAATAAGCTAAATACTAAATTACACTACTCCTAAAAACTAACCTACACTACTAATTTTTAATAACTAAATTTACTCTCCAATCTAACACCAATTCCCAGCTGCGTGTGATGTATTTATAGCCCAAAGTGGGTGAGGGCAATTTCATCCTTTCAAGCCTCCATCCACTCATATTGCTGGATCTAGGGGTATTTTGGTCTTTTTGCACTCCACCAACCGCCTCATTATTGCCCATGATTGGCACACGCCTACCTCGTACTGACTGCTACAGTACCTCGGACTGACACACGCCAGTGCCACGTGTCACCATCTGATTGGTCCAGCCGCCACCTGAACAGTACCTCGTACTGACGTGTACAGTACCTGGTACTGACGTGTACAGTACCTCGTACCTCGTACCTGCCACCTGTACAATCTGACACACAATCATTAGAAGCGCCACGTGTCACCACCTGAGTGGTGCCACGTGGCATTTTCACTGTTCACCCACCGTTGGTCAACCGCCGGTCAACCGCCGCCGGACCACCGGTCAACGGTGGTCAACGACGGCAGTCAACGGTGGTCAACGGCGGTCAACACCGCCGGACCACCGGTCAACGGCGGCGGTCAACGACGGTCAACGGTGGCGGACCACCGTTGACCACCGCCGGACCACCGCCGGACCACCGGTCAACCACCGGTCAACGGTGGTCGACCGCCGGGTCGGACCGGGTATTGGGCCGGGTTTGGTCGGGTCTGGGCCGGGTCGAGTCAGGAGTTGGGCCGGGTCTGGTCGGGTCGTGGGCCGGGTCTGGATCGGGTCTGGGCCGGGTCAAGTCGGGTCGTGGGCCGGGTCGAGTCCGGATCCGGGTCGTGAGGGAATAAATCCCTCACCCGGTTTCGAACTCAAGACCTCTTGGAACTATGCACACACAGCTTACCGCTGTGCTAGTGCATAGTTTCAATAATATATATGCAAATTATAATGATAACCCCTTTTTAACTTAGTCTGGTCCATTTTAACTAATAGGTTCAAACAGGGACGAAAAAGGTTCAAAATAAAAAGGTTTAAATATAAAAGGCCGGTACC